>CAUYLG010049640.1:0-26884 GCA_963573385.1 Cacajao melanocephalus
TGGTTTTTATATCTGTAAAATGGGACTGGGCCGGGCACGGTGGCTCATGCCTGTGATCCCAGTACTTTGGGAGGCCAAGGCAGGCGATCACTTGAGGTCAGGAGGTCAAGACCAGCCTAGGCAACATGGTAAAACTCCATCTCTACTAAAAATACAAAAATTAGCCAGGCATGATGGCATGTGACTGTAATCCCAGCTACTCAGGAGGCTGAGGCATGAGAATTGCTTGAACCTGGGAGGCAGAGGCTGCAGTGAGCTGAGATCATGCCACTGTACTCCAGCCTGGGCAATAGAGCGAGAGCCTGTCTCCCAAAAAAAAAAAAAAAAAAGGGACTATATTCCTCTTCCTGCTTTATGTCTTTATGTCAGGACAGTAGTAAGAGACTAGATAGGCCAGGGAGCCCCTTGGCAGTTGTCAGTGCAGGGCCTGTTTGGCCCTGCCCCTGTACAACATGGCAAGAGTCCAACCTGCCAAGTCTCAAACTGCCGTTGACCAGAGTATCGGGTTGGGGGTGGGGTCCAGATTCTGTAATTTCTCTCTTACTGTTCCCAATCAGAGAAGACAGCCTTATCCCTTCACTGGCCAAGCAACTGAATTATATGGGGCACTTCCATGTCAGGGCTGGGATGCTTCTGAGCATGAGAAGCCCTGATGGAGCTGCCTGGCCGTAGCTCTGTGGCGACTCCCTTGACCTCTCTGTGCTGCAGGTTTTCACTTTACCTAATGGCTCTCCTTGTACCTTTTTTTTTTTTTTAAAAAAAAAAAAGCAAAAACCAAAATCCAGTCCTATAGACACGGAGAGCTTTTTTTGCCTTGTCCTCTAGCTTTCAAAACCTTAGTATCTGTGGTTTCAGGGTGTAATCAACCTAATACAGAAGCCAGCTTAGGTGACGAATCGGTGCATTTGTGAAATAGGCATGAATAAAGGGACCAAAACTCTTTGATTATCTGCAACTCTCATTGCCTGGAAACGGAACAGTCAGGCCCATCTTAGAGTAGGCAGGCCCGGCACAGACAAGGCCATTTCAAGGTTTAACTTATGCCTGGAACATGCAGATGCACAGTAAACATTTGAATGAATCTGGTGGTTTTTGCTTCCTTGTGATTATTGCTGATGCCACAAGGTAGTCTCTCGGGCAATAAATTACAGTGGTTCAGTGTACATGGCCTGCAGGCCTGTGGGCCCCTGTGCAATCTTGGGTGAAGCCTTCTGACCCCTCGGTTTTCTCACCTCTAAGATGACAGGTGGCTGGGCTCAAGAATCTCTAGGGGCACCTCAGCTCTGGCAGGCCACCTTCCTGCCAGGCTACAGCTTTATTACTGGCATCTAGGGTGGAGTAGCTGAACTTCAGTGTGACCAAAAGAAAAAAGGAGGCTGCGCACGGTGGCTCATATCTGTAATCCCAGCACTTTTGGAGGCTGAGGCGGGGGGATCATTTGAGCTCAGGAGTTCAAGACCAGACTGGGCAAAATAGACCTTGTCCCTGTAAAATAAAAAAATAATAGAAAAAAGAGGCCGGAGGGCAGTTTCTCACACCTGTAATCTTAGCACTTTGGGAGGCTGGGGTATTACGAGGTCAGGAGTTTGAGACCGGCCTGGCCAACATAGCGAAACCCCATCTCTACTAAAAATACAAAAATTAGCCGGGCATGGTGGTGTGTGCCTGTAGTCCTAGCTACTCGGGAGGCTGAGGCAGAAGAATCGCTTGTACCTGGAAGGCGGAGGTTGTGGTGAGCTGAGATCACACCACTGCACTCCAGCCTGGGCAACGGAGCGAGACGCCATCTCAAAAGAAAGGGGGCTAAGGCATTATTAAATATACACCACATATTAGACAAAAAAGTCTCAAACTTAATATCATAAAAGTATGTTTTCTCATAGTGGAACAAAACTAGAAATCAGTAGCAAAGGGACTACTGAAAAGTTTTAAAAATTAACACAGTTTTTGTTTTCTGAAACAGTCTTGCTCTGTCGCCTAGGCTGGAGTGCAGTGGCACAATCGTGGCTCACCGCAATCTCCGCCTCCTGGATTCAAGTGATTCTTGTGCCTCGGCCTCCCAAATAGCTGGGACTACAGGCACACACCACCATGCCTGGCTAATTTTTGCATTTTTAATAGAGACAGGGTTTTGCCGTGTTGGCCAGGCTAGTCTTGAACTCCTAGCCTCAAGTGACCCGCCTGCCTCAGCCTCCCAAAATGCTGGAATTACAGGCATCAGCCACTGCATCCGACCAACAACACACTTTTAAACAACCAATGGATCAAAAGAAATAAGGGAAATTAGATATCTTGAGACAAAAATACAACACACCAAAACTTATGGGATGCCGCAAAAGCAGTGCTGAAAGAAATTTATAGCTATAAATGCTTATGTTAAAAAAGAAAAAAGTCTGGACATGGTGGCTCACACCCGTAATTCCAGCACTTTAAGAGGATGAGGTGGGAGAATCACTTGGCCCCTCTACAAAAAATTTAAAAATTTGCCAGAAATAGTGGTGCACACCTGTAGTCTCAGCAATTCCAGAGGCTGAGGTAGGAGAATTGCTTGAGCCCAGTAGTCTGGGGCTGCAGTGACCTAAGTGAGCTATGACTGCACCACTGTACTTTGGCCTGAGCAACAGAGTGAGATCCTGTCTCTTAAACCCTCAAATCAACAACTGAACTATATATGTTATTTACACATTAAGGCACTAAAAAAAGAACAAATGAAAGGGCTAACAAGCCAATAATAAAGACAAGAACAGAGATAGAGAATAGAAAAAATCAACAAAACCAAAAGTTGCTTCTTCAAAAAAAGATCAACAAAATTGACAACCTTTAGCTAGACTGAGTAAGAAAAAGATTCAGATTACTAAAATGAGAAATGAAAATTGGGACACTACCATTCCTACAGAAGTAAAAAGGATTATCAAGTACTATAGATAGTTGTATGGAAACAAACTGGATAGCCTAGATTAAATGGGCAAATTCCAACTGGGCATGGTGGCTCACACCTGTAATCCCAGCACTTTGGGCGTCTGAGGAAGGTGGATCACTTGAGGTCAGGAGTTCGAGACCAACCTGGCCAACATGGTGAAACCCCATCTCTACTAAAAATACAAAAATTAGCTGGGTGTGGTGGCGTGCATCTGTAATCCCAGCTATTTGGGAGGCTGAGGCACGGGAATCACTTGAAACAGGCTACAGTGAGCTAAGATTCCACTGCTGCACTCCAGCCTGGCCGACAGAGTGAGATTTTGTCTCAAAAATGAATGAACGAATGAGTGAATGAATGAAAGGGCAAATTCCTAAAAAACAAAACCTTCCAAGATTGAGTCATGAAGAAATATTAAAAAGCACGAACATCAGGTCAAAAACTGAATAGTCGGAGATTTTGCTCTATTTGCAAGCTAAGTTAGCCGCCTGCAGTTTCACAGATGCTCACAGAAGACATACTTTTTTTTTTAAGATGGAACCTTGCTTTGTCACCTAGCCAAGTGCAGTGGCGCAATCTCAGCTCACTGCAACCTCCACCTCCTGGGTTCAAACGATTCTCTTGCTTCAGCCGCCTGAGTAGCTGGAATTACAGGCTCCCGCCACCACACCCGGCTAATTTTTGTATTTTTAGTAGAGACAAAGTTTGACCATGTTGGCCAGGCTGGTCTCAAACTCCTGACCTCAAGTGATCCACCCACCTTGGCCTCCCAAAGTGCTGGGATTAACAGGCGTGAGCCCTGCTCCCAGTCAGACAAGACACTGTTGGGTCAGACACAAAGGACAGTTTATTACAGCAATAGCAGTAGCTAGAGTACCAGCATTTTCTCACAGCAGTTTCCCAAGCCTGGTTCCCACAGAAAAACACAAAGAGGACCAAGTGAATCCTGCACATGCAGTGGGTTTTATTGAGGAAAGGAAGAGGGAAGAGAGCTTACAGAATTTTCGTCTTTTATGTTAGACGGTTGGTATGCCTTCCCTTTGCACTGATGGGAGGCATTATCTCCACCAAGGCCACAAGAACACCTATTCTTTGCTCTATAGATACAAAGCACCTGTCTCTGTCTTCTAAGGCTACACCAACTTCCTTGAAAAGATAGTCCGGAACAAAGGCCTTCATAGTTTTAGCTGACAAGACACAAAGAAATGTGAGAGACCTGTGGAGAATTATCTCCCAATAATAATCACCCCTCATTTCTAGACTCTTTTGGCTTCTAGCAGTTTTCTTATGGGTGTACCATTTTATCAGTCACTGATTAACCTGACCAGTAGGCATAGACCAAATCCGTTCAGTGTGTCCCCCAGAATTTAATGAACAGGATTTCAAACAGCAAAATGAGTCCAACCTGCAATATTAACCCTGGTCCTGACCGTAGGGTCTTCAAAGCAACAGGCTGAGCAAATCCTATAAACCGTCAAGGTCTACCTTAGAAAGCCAGGTGACTTTCTCAAATATTGACCTTTCCACTCAGCCCGAGTCATTAATCCAGGTACAGCAGGATATAGTAGATATTGCACAATCATCTCCACTGGTGGTTGACAAAAACAAAGCCTAGGGGGCAAGTCTCTCATCCATACCACTCCACCCTGGCCAGTGAGTTGCTGCTGACCTGAATGGCTTCCAGGGTCACGGTGGTGCCACTGATCACCCAACTAAAGTTAGAGACAAATGTTGCATCACCTTTCCTAATCAGAGAACTCCCATCATAGGGATAACTCTCCCTATAGTGCACATAAGGAATGAGTCAGTTACCAGTTCAAGAAGCTCCCGAGTAACCAACGGCAGCCTCACTTTAGAAGGATCTCCACAGTTGTCGGCCGGGTGTGATGACTCACGCCTGTAATCCCAGCACTTTGGGAGACCAAGGCAGGCAGATCACCTGAGGTTAGGGAGTTAGAGACCAGCCTGGCCAACAAATTTGTACCAAAAGTACAAAAAAATTATCTGGGCGTGGTGGTGGGCTCCTGTAATCCCAGCGACTCAGGAGGCTGAGTCAGGAGAATCACTTGAACCCGGGAAGCACAGGTTGCAGTGAGCCGAGATTGCATCACTGCACTCCATCCTGTGCCACAGAGCAAGACTGCACCTAAAAAAAAAAAAATCTCCACAGTTGTCTGTGGGCTACATGATCATATTGGTGGTATTTGCTTAAGCATTTGAAGGTCTCTTTTGACCACCCTGAAGAGGCAAGACACTGTTTTGGGGGAGGATGATGAGTTCATATCTAGCCTCTACACAAGTACAGTCACAAGGGCACATATAGTTACCCCTAGAAAATGTTTATAATTGTTGAGGGTCCCCCAAGTGCGACCTACATTCATTGGGGCACAGGTCCCGGCCACCTGGTAGGCCTTTAGGTTCCCAGTTTTGTTTTTTTTTTTGAGATGAAGTTTCGCTCTTGTACAGGCTGGAGTGCAGTGGCGTGATCTCGGCTCACTGCAAGCTCCACTTCCTGGATTCAAGCAGGAACCCAGGAGGTTCCTGCCTTAGCCTCCTGAGGTAGTTTCCCAGTTTACTTTGAATAATTGAGTCTAGTCCTTGTATTGGGAAGGACAGCCTGAGGGCAGTCAGTCAGTCCAATCTATCCCATTTGTCCATGCCACCACCAAGGTGGCACTTGTCCTCCCCACAGAATGGCTGAGTGGGGTCTATGGGAATGGGGACAGGAACGACATCTGGTGGTATTGCAGGTGACTTGGGGAAGGTGCAGGAGCCAAGGACATCCTCTACTCTTTCCAGTGGACTTCCAGGAAGGTTAGTGGGAATGGTGAGCAAACCAAACGGTTGTCAAAGCCATCTGATGGGGGAAGGCAGAACCCACAGTCGTTAAATTTATTTTATTTGAGCCAGGTTCTCATTCTTGCCCAGGCTGGAGTGCAGTGGTACCATCATAGCTCATTGCAGCCTTGAACTCCTTGCCTCAAGCGATCCTCCCCTGCAATCTCCCGGGTAGTTGGGATTACAGGCAGGAGCCACTATGCCCAGCTTTGCAGTCAGTTAAATTTAAGGTGCTTGCAAAATCTTGGGAGAGCTGCAATACCACATCTTTTTTTGTTCATAAGCAAGACTTCAGGGGCAATTATAAAAGACAGAGATCATAAATGCCTCTTCTTTATTTCCTGGAATCCAAGGTATTTTCTACCTAGGTGCCAGAATTGCTGCTCCCAATCCCAAATTCGTATCTCATTCCAGTCCTTACAGTCACCTCTTTAAGGAAAAAGACCAGTACCAGTCACTTTGTTTTCCAGTTTTCCCCTTTGTGCACCTAGACTTTTTGATTAGAAGAGTCATTTTTATAAAAGGCACAGAGACCCACTATGTTCCCCACTTTGTCCTGCACATGCCATGCTAAGGGGTCTCGGTGAGCAGTGTGCTCGCCAAGTGGTCGTTATGGTCACTACTCTTACGCTCTAAGACCATGTCAGTCCAACAAGAGAATACAGGTGGCCAAAACACAATCAGGTTTGAGCCCCTAGGCCCCTTATAATTGCACTGCCATCTAGAAGGTGTGCCCACCAGGCTGGCCTGGGGTTGCTGCTAGGGGAAAGCAGGCAAGCAACTTGCCCAGGAGGAGTCCAATCAAAATCCCAAATTTTAAAAATAGATCTTTATAACCTTCCTACACCTCTTCATTCAGATATACCTTTCTACGAAGTAGCCTTTTTAAAGATAGGTGCATTTGGCTCATACCTAAAATCCCAGCACTTTAGGAGGCTGAGATGGGAGGATTGCTTGAGGCCAGGAGTTTGAGACCAGCTTGGTCAACATAGCAAAACCCTATCACTACTTAAAAAAAAAAAGCAGGGCACAGTGGCTCATGTCTGTAATCCCAGCACTTTGGGAGGCTGAGGCAGGTGGATCTCTTGAGGTCTGGAGTTCAAAACTAGCATGGCCAACATGGGGAAACCGTGTCTCTACTAAAAATACAAAAATTATCAGCCGGGCGGAGTGGCTCATGCCTGTAATCCCAGCACTTTGGGAGGCCAAAGCGGTTGGATCACAACGTCAGGAGATCGAGACCGTCCTGGCTAACACAGTGAAACCCCGTCTCTACTAAAAATACACAAAATTAGCCGGGTGTGGTGGCACGCGCCTGTAGTCCCAGCTATTTGAAAGGCTGAGGCTTGAGAATCGCCTGAACCAGGGAAGCAGAGGTTGCAGTGAGCTGAGATCATGCAACTGCACTCCAACCTGGGCGACAGAGCAAGACTTGATCTTAAAAAAAAAATTAATTAGCTGGGCGTGGTGGCATGTGCCTATAATCCCAGCTACTTGGGAGGCTGAGGCAGGAGAGGCTTGATCTCGGGAGGCAGAGGTTGCAGTGAGCCAAGATTGCACCACTGCACTCCAGCCTGGGCAACAGAGCAAGACTCCATCTCGAAAAACAAAAAACAAACAAAATGCTTTATGAAAGTGTATGGACTGGGAGGGAGGCAGGGAGGGAGGGAGAGAGAAAAGTAGAATCAAAGACCTTGAGTTGATTTTTGAGGAAGCCATTCCAATGCTGAGCAATACCAGATGCCCAAGGATGGCAGGAGTGTGGAAGATCTCTTGAATACCACAATTATTGTTGAGTGGCTTTTGTAATAAAAGGTACACGACTGTCACACTACAGATGGTCCAGAGAGCCAAAACATGACACAGATTAGTTTCAGGGATTGCAGTGTTGTGCCCAGAGTTGGCTGATAGGACTGGAACAATCCAATAACCTGAAAAAGTATAAACAGTGGTAAAGTACTACCAATAGCCCCAAGAGGTCAAAGGTCTAATGAAGTTGACCTGCTGTGAGCAGGCTGCGCCCATGCCCTGTGCAAGATGACCTCCTCCTTTGCAAGAGAAATGGGCCAACCTTTGATAGGAATCACAGGCTGGTATGTGGTGGTAGCCTCTGCCTGAGAAATAGCCTTTTCTGGCCGGGCACAGTGGCTCATACCTGTAATCCCAGCACTTTGGGAGGCCAAGGCGGGTGGATCACTTGAAGTCAGGAGTTTGAGACTAGCCTGGCCAACATGGTGAAACCTCATCTCTACTAAAAATATAAAAATTAGCCAGTCATGGTGGGTGCGTGCCTGTCATCCCAGCTACTTGGGAGGCGGAGGCAGGGGAATCTCCTGAACCTGGAGGGCAGAAGTTGCAGGGAGCCGAGATGGTGCCACTGCACTCCAGCCTGGGCGACAGAGTGAGACTCTGTCTCAAACACACACAGACACTCTTTTCCTCTGTGCCCAGTCCATGATGGTGGATGTGTTGCCATGTCCAGCACAATGATGGATCCCAGTGGCAATATGGCCAGTGCAGAATCCTTCAGCAGCCTTATATCAGTTGGTCTCCTCAGAGAACAGGCTTCAACCATAGGCATCTACATGTGTGACTCAGCAATCACAGCCAAAACTTACTCCCGTAGTCCATGACCCCGAAGATGGGCATCTTTAATATGCAGTTGAGATTTTCTGACTGTCAGGCCGAACCACTAGGCCATTGGCAACACCCCAAGGGCCAGTAAACATATAACAAGGCTTACTTACCGAGGGGAGTGTTGGCTCGGGCTACTGAGCAGAGTGATCCATCCATTTTCTGCTCTGTGCAGCTGCTTCTGAGGGTGAACAGCCACAGCAGCCCTGTGGACACCACGCGGCTTCCACTTCATCAGACCATCAGTGAACTGGAGTCCTGGCATTCAGGAGAACCTCTGTGAACTGAGGTTCCTGTTGGGCCAGTGACTTTGCTTTGGTGGAGTGGGGGGATATAAGAAGTGTCCCCCAAAGGGTTAGCTGCCGGTTTTCTTCATGTAAAACCGAGATGTCAGCAGGGCTAAACTTGCTGTGTTCTTAAATATAATGTTTCCGTCTTAAGTACACCATTCCATGAAAGCCAGCCTTTCATGGGTCAGGTTTTCTAAGAAAAGTCCAGGTATAGCTTTATTGAAAGAGATGTACCTGATCCCTGTGTCAAGGAGACAGGCAGTAAGTCCAAACCAGGGGTACCTCTGGGTACAGTTGGCTTCCCTTTGCCAGAGGTTCCAACTAGCAGAATTATCAGTCACAGAGACTTGTATAGCTTGAAAGGATCATTAGGGTTGTGAGGACCCACAGGTAGAGAGGGGGCTTGCTGGACAGCTTCCAATACAGCCTTCTGGCCTGGGCCCTGCTCTAAAGGGTGCTGGTTGACAAGTTAGCAGATGTGAAGGACCAAGTAGGATGCCCAAGTGAGGCATATGCTGTCTCCAGTACCCAAGGAATCCGCGAAGGTGCAGGGCCTTCTTTTTTGCTGGTGGTAGAATGATCAAGAGGAGATGGCAGCTTTTCCTTGACTGCTGAAAGGACCAAACATAGTGAATTGGCTGAGTGCGGTGGCTCACGCATGTAATCCCAGCACTTTGGGAGGCTGAGGCTGGCGGATCACTTGAGGCCAGGAGTTCAAGACCAGCCTCGCCAACATGGTGAAACCGTCTTGACTAAAAATACAAAAATAAGTTGGGTGTAGTGGCATGTGCCTATAATCCCAGCTACTTGGGAGGCTGAGGCAGAAGAATCACTTGAATCTGGGAGACGGAGGTTGCAGTGAGCCGAGATTGCACCACTGCACTCCAGCCCAGGCGACAGAGCGAGACTCCATCTCAAAAAACAAAAAGGCTCATGCATGTAATCCAAGCACTTTGGAGGCCAAGGTGAAGGGATCACCTGAGGTCAGGAGTTCAAGACCAGCCTGACCAACATGGTGAAACCCTGTGTTTAAAAAAAAAAAAAAAAAAAAAAAGGAATCAGCAGTCATATCCCAAGAAATGGAATTTTGTCAGGGATTGTCAGTCCCCGCTGCTGGTGGTGTGGTGACACTATGATCAGGATCTCTGAGACTGAGACTTTTGAGCTGCCATCTAAGAGGATGTCATCTGTATGGCGAAGACTGAGTTAAATCCTGACTCACCCACGAGGGAGTAAATGGCAGGGAAGTTTATCCCTCTAGTGTTGACTGAGAGAACCCCCTTTAGCACTTCAGGGCTGGAAGGAGAAGCACCAGTTCCTACCACAAATTCAGGTATAGACGCAACAAAACCAAGACTTCAAGTTGGCCCAAAGGGCCCTATAGCATTTGGCTTTTTCTCTCTGCACTATGAAACTTGCCCAAACCCTGTCAGTTGAATTTGGAAACTCCCCTTCCCCCATGAGACCAATCAGGATTGTGGCTTAACCCATATCCAAGAGACATAAAAGTTTTGGCCGGGCACGGTGGCTCACGCCTGTAATCCCAGCACACTGGGAGGCCGAGGTTGGCGGATCACTTGAGGTCGGGAGTTTGAGACCAGCCTGGCCAACACCGAGAAACCCTGTCTCTCCTAAATAGCTGGGCATGGCGGCACATGCCTGTAATCCCAGCTACTCGAAGGCTGAGGCAGGAGAATCACTTTAACCTGGGAGGCAGAGGTTGTGGTGAGCCGAGATCACACCATTTCACGCCAGCCTGGGCAACAAGAGTAAAACTCCATCTCAAAAAAAAAAGTGGCTGGGTGCAGTGGCTCACACCTGTAATCCCAGCACTTTGGGAGGCCGAGACAGGCAGATCACTTGAGGCCAGGAGTTCAAGACCATCCTGCCCAACATAGTAAAACCCTGTCTCTACTAAAAATACAAAAATTAGCCAGGCATGGTGGTGCATGCCTGTAATCCCAGCTACTCAGGAGACTGAAGCAGAATTGCTTCAACCCGGGAGATCAAGGTTGCAGTGAGCCAAGATCTTGCTACTACACTCCAGCCTGGGCAATAGAGCAAGACACTTGTCTAAAAAAAAAAAAAAAAAAAAATTGGTGACATTGGCAGAGAGTCTTGAGTGAGGGGACAAGGGAGGAAACAGCAGGTACAAAGGCCCTGAGGGAGGAAAGGTCTTTGGCAGGTGGGAGGTACCAAGAGGTGGCCATCTGTGGTGAAGGCTTGATGTGGACATTAAGTCCTGGTAAGCTAAGGGGTCCTAAACAGCATAGGGTGTCCTACTCACCAGATTCCCCAGGGCTGTGGGAAGCACAGTATTTTATGGGGGGCTCAGGGCAGAGCCTCAAGCAGTATTCAGGGTACATGTTTGGGCAGGCAGCCAGGAGGGAGGCTGAGAGTGGGGCAGAGAGGAAGCTACTGGAGGGGCCACTGGTCTGTCCCCATGGCATCTCAGTCTCCGTTTCCTGGCATTGAGTTTTTTTCCATGAACGCTCAAGTCCCTGCTAGTCCCATCACTTGGCCCCTGGCGTGGCAGCATTTGGGCTCAGATCTCTGTTCTGGCTTGGCCCCTGGGTTCCCAATGAGGCCCCTCCCGGAGTCCTTGGTCTGTCTCCCTCAACCCCAGTTCTGCATGCTCTGAGGAGCCAGCCCCACCCAGGACTCACCATCTCACCCACTTTCGTCTCTACTGCTTCAACATCTTCCTCATTTTGTTGTGTCTCCTGTAATTGCATTTGTTTCAATTCAGTTGAGCTGAGCCCCAAGGCCCTTGTACCTCCAGCACTGCCTGTCCAGGATGAGCACAAGCATCCAGGCCTGAACGGGATGGCTGTGGCCTAGAAAACAGGATTCCAGTCCCAGCTAAACTGGGTATGGCAAGACAAGGATCTGGGTTCCTGTGTGCTCATGCTGAGAACTTGGGGACAGGAATTCTGCAGATCAATGCAGTGTCACAAAGGCCAGCCAGGGGCTGCCACCATTTTGCAGTGAGAATTTATTGAGAATGGCTCATTACAAACAAAATATATATAAAATCTCTGCAATGCAAAAGATCCCTTTCATCCCCCTGTGGCTATAGTGAACAAAGCCCACTGTCCCATGTGGCTTCAGGGGCTGTGCTGGGCCCCAGCATGTGGACAGGCTGGGCAGCTGTGGGTGCCATGTGCTGTGGGCAGAAGTCCCTGATGTCCAGGCTCCCTCTCTGGCCCCATTTTCATGACTGATGCAAGAATGCAACACAGTGTGGCTTACATCCTGCCTCTGTGACCCTCCCTAGGCAGATGGGTCCTGAGAATGGGCAGCTTTCTCATTCATCTTCCAGGCAGGAGACCTTTAACTTGTGGCATGCCCTGAGAAGCCACCCTCTGGGACCAGAGACAGTGTTTCCAAATATCCTGGATGGACTGAGGTGCTGGTACCACTCTCCATGAAGGCCACTGCCCAGTGACAGCCCTAGCAGCATGTGCACTGTGTCTGAATCAAATCTCGCCATCCTCAAAACTTCCTTTCCTCCCACTGGTTTCCTTCACACGGCTAATCTCACAATTTTACCAGAACATCTGAAGCTGCCCACACCCCACAGCTGCTGTGCATGGGTACTCCTGGGCCACCTGTCATTAAGGCAATGGAGATGAGACCAGTCTGGAGCCAACACCAGTCTCTGAAACCCAGAAGGGCTGCCCAGCTAAGAGCACCTCCCTCTTGGTCAAAGGCTTTGTCTAGGGTTGAGGAGCAATTTGGCTGTGTGGTCTGACCACCCTCCTAAACAGAGCCCACCTCTATCCCCAGTCACCTAGTGGGGGAGGGTCCAGCTGCCACCATGCCATGCCTTGGGCACTGTAAGACCAGGACCCAGGAGTGCAGGGATGGTGTCACTGTTGCCCTTTTGAGAATGATCCATTTCCCTTAGTTTTCTGGGTACAGACTGGGGTTCAAGGCCCAGCTCCACCACTGTCCTGGGCAGACTCCCCAGACTGGGCCAGCTGCCTTGTCTGTGAGGTGAAGGGGCAGGTACTCAAACCACCGGCCAAGTCCCTTTCTTTGAAAAAGAACTTGAGCTGGCTAACTGCCCTGTGCAGAGGTGTTAGTGGTTCCAAAGTACCTTCACTCTTGCTATTACTGTTTTTCTTGAAGGTCGTTACCCCTCAAAAATGAAAACTTAAATCTCAAAGAAACAACCCGTGATCCCAACCAAAAAAACAAAACAAAACAAAACAAAACAAAACAAAACAAAAAAATGGAAGGAAAGAGCTCTATGCAATTTGCTGTGTTGTATGATCCTGGGCAGGAACCCCTCTTCTCCATCAAGATAGAAGAGGCCCAGTATTCTGTGCAACCTGGTGTGAAGACCAGGCTGGGTGGGCAGCTGCAGGCTGCCCCTGCCCATTGCTTTGGAGCACAGGCCCTAGCAGCCAACCTTAAAGGACTGGGGGCTCCCCATCTCAGAGGGCAGACCCCACTGTCAGGATTTAGGCTGGTGTCGGGAGGCCTCCTGGGTGCGGGGATCCCTCTGGGGCTAGGGCTGCTGTTTATTCCCAGAGCACACACTGCTGCCAGCCATCAGGCCCACCAGTGGGATGCAGGGCCAGGTCACACCCCTGAGAGCCCTCCATCTGACAGAACTGGAGGACCTAGAGGACTGTGGGGGGCTTAAGAGTCCCCAGGGGCCAGGGCTCTGCATGGCAAAGCAGCTGTGAGGTGTGTCTATGCTGGGTGGCAAGGACCAGATGCCCTGAAACCAGCCACAGAAACTTAGGCCCATGGGTAGGCAGGAGGCGGTGGTGTCATCAACCATGGGGCACGGGGGCATCTGCAGCACTTCCAGGAGAGAGGAGCCTGGAGGGGTCCTCAGTGCTGGGGGGTTGAGATCAGCTATGCTGTCTCCAGACACTCACATACTGTCCTGACAAGTGGCATCAGTCAAGCGACTTCTCTCTCCAGGCTCAGTCCTGCGGTCTGTGAGGAGACAAAGCCTCTCCCTTGCCTTGGGTCTCACTCAAAGGCAACAAGGGCACTGTCGGGGCTGGACTTTCTGTGGGCACAGCTGGAGTCAGGCTTGGGGTCTTAGGGGATGCTTCCAGCAGCCAGCAGGTGCTTGGGGTGAGCGACATGACAACACAGGGCACTGGCAGACAAAGCAGCTGTGCCACAGTCTCCCAGAGTTCCCGGGGCTCTGCCAGATGGGCTGAGGCTGCAGTTCCACATTCCAGCCCCAGCAGCCCCAGGCCTGGGCCAGGGCATCCTGAGTGGGCCCAGCTGGGGTGGGGATGGGGTCCGAGGGCCTGGGCACACCAGGCTCCTGGTGTCAGCTGTCCAAGTAGACAAAGAGGATGTCCTCATCTGTGCCATAGCTGGTTCTGGCCTCCTCAAAGTTGCTGATGCTGGTGCTACACATTCCTGCTGGGGGTGGGGAGGGCAGAACAGGGTCAGTGGGTTGCAGGAGAACACCTACCCCATCAACACAGTGTCCAGGGGAGCTGGGTGAGGTCTGTGTCCCACCTGCTTGGCCACTCCTCTCAGCTCAAGCCCTCCACCCCCAGGAAGTCCTCCTTGCCTATTCTGGTCTTCATGAGCTTTCTCTGACTCCTCCCCAGTTGAGCAGTTGGAGAAGGTGAGGCTCAGAGAGGGGAAGAAACATGACGCTCTAGGCCACATAGATGGGTTAAGTCTATGTGATCAGGATGTCTAGGAGGTGTCTATGTAAGTCCAGTCTATGAGAGTCAGGGCAGCCCTTCCCTGTGTCCAGAGGGCAGTAGGTAGGCCAGGATGGATAGCAAGGGCTGGGTCTGGCCAGGCTTTTCTCTCTGAGGAATGTGCTGGCCATCCTGGAGGTCAGGGGAGGGGCATAGCCTGTGCAACATGAGAGGGTAAGGCAGGGACCTGGGCAATGGCGTGGGGCCAGTGGTGTGGGAGGGAGGGGTGGCCGGGGTATAGAGGAGGCTGGCACGGTTTGTGGCAGGTTTGCCTGCATGGCATGAAGGGTGGCCCCAGTGACAAGAGCCCAGGAGGAGCAGGGGCTTTGGGGAAAAGGTGGGGAAAAAGGCCCTGGCCACGCTAGATGGAATGGGTGGGAATCGTGGGCACTGGGCATACAGAACAGTGAACGTGGACCATCCTGCTCCACCCGCCCCAGCCAGCACTCACGGTCGGCGTAGGCTGGGTTGTTGTAGAAGATGCAGCCAGTGGCCCGGTTATAGCCGCGCAGAACGATGAAGTGTCCCTGGTAGTCAGGAGTGCGGCAGAAGCAGCGGTGGCCACTGGGGGCAAAGCAGCAGTACTTGACAGGGCTGGAGCACAGGTCGCACTGCAGCACCCCCGAGTTCACCAGCACGATGGCTACGTGGCCCTGAGCCAGGTGCGCCTGGATGTCCTGCACGCTCACCGTGCTGTGGGCAGGAGGGGGGTCAGCTGGTGCTGCTAGGTCCCCATTCCCCATCCCTCAACAGGATCCCTGCTTGTGCCTGTTTCTCTGTTACAAAGCTTGGGGATCAGCTCCTCTTCCCTTTGCCCTGAACTCCCTGCTCTGTCACTGCGGCCCAGGCTCAGCCTAGAGCCGAGCAGGGGAATGGTTGGGATGTGTGTGTCTGAGTGTGCATAAAGATGAGCTGGCCCTGTCAGGCCCTTCATGGGGACAGCAGGTCAGCTCCAGGTGGGCCCAGTCAAGGGCCCCTAAAGCAGTACACAGAAGCCACCCTCCTGCCGTGCCCTGTCCTGGTTAGTGAATTCTTTTTGCCCGGCCCTGTCTCTCCTCAACCCTAAATCATGGGTGGTTTACATTGAAAACTGCCAGCCCAATCTAATCTCCCAAATCTGAGCCAAGCATGGTTTAGACGCTTTCACAACCAAATGCTTCTCTGAAAGAGCTATTTTACTTTTTTCCTAAGGCTTCTTGTGGCAGAAGGGGCTGCCCAGGAAGGGCTGGGCCACAGTGCTTCCAGTGCAAACTCCAGTTCAGCAGTGATGTCTGCCTGGAGCCTCCGTCACTGGCAGAAGGTGCTGCCCCACCCTGTGCCTTCCAGCGGGCAGCAAATTGAAACGAAAACCCAGAAGGGGGCTGGGCACAGTGGCTCACGCCTGTATTCCCAGTGCCTTGGGAGGCCAAAGCAGGAGGATTGCTTGAACCCAGGAGTTAGAGACCAGCCTGGGCAACATAGCAGTACCCTGTCTCTATGAAAACATTAAAAAATTTACCAGGCATGGGGCATGGTGGCAGGAGGCTGAGGCAGAAAGATCACTTGAGCCTGGGGCTGTAGCTAGCAGTGGTCTGTATTGCACCACTGCATTCCAGCCCGCACGACAGAATAAGACCCTATCTCAAGAAGAAAAAAAAAAAAGGAAAAAAGAAAAGAAAACACCCAGAGGGGCAGAGGGCAGATGGGGTTGTGGGCAGGGGGAGCTTTAGGCCAGGGGCTCCCCCATCTTTGCTGGGGGGAGCTGCTCACCCACTTGGGGCCCTCCCTAGGAGTGACAGCATCAGTACCACGTGGCCTGGCCCAGCTTCAACCATGGCTGAGTCACGTGGCAGTTTGGATTGCTGCCTTGGCCACAGAAACATGCCATTTTTCCATTTGGTCTTTGAAACAAAATAGCTGGCTAAGTTCCCAGTGGCAGTGTACAAGAGTAGGATTTCAGCTATAGGGAAAAAGCAGGGGCTGGGCTGGAAGGAAAAGCTACAGGCTTCAAGGAATGACAAACATGGGTTCAGATCATGGCATGGCCAAAATGCTGGGGGTGACCTTGGGTGGCTCTCCCATCCTCAGTCTCCTCCCCCGAGAAACAGAGACCGCAACAGCTGAGGGCCGTTAAACAAATATTTGCTCCCTTTCCTTCCAATGTGCCCATGTGGTCAAAGGGTGAATGAAGATTCCACCCCCATCATTTTCCAAATCACCTATAATGTGATTATAGTATGTCAATAATGAAAATATAAATCCACAAAGAAACGGAAAATCTGCAAAGAGTGGTGTCCAGGGGATCCTGCCCAGGACCTAGAGGCAGCAGGCCTGGGCCCCACTCCCACAAAGCCCAGAAAAGAATGCCACTCACATCTGGGCAAACCGGAGCCAGGGTCTTCCTAAATCCAGCCCCAATGCACACAGATGAGAAGGGAGGGCCTCTGTAAGGTCACAGCAGCCCACAGGCAGATCTGGAAGCCAGGCCTTCCTAGGTAGCCTACACACTGGGTCCTTCCTGCTCCCCATCCCTTGTCAGTCACTGCACCAGGACACTCCTCTCAGGCCATCACCCTTTCATTAGGGCTCTTGTGCTCTGTCCCATGCTGTCTTCCTGCAAGCAGCCCAAGGGCTGGCTGCAGTCTCTCTCACTCACCTGTCCCTCCGGCACCTGCTCAGGATCTACCCCTGGCCAGAGCCTGGGTCATGTAGCCCCACTGATCTCCTAAACCAAGGCTCAAGGGGGCAAGCTAGAGCCCACAGCCACCCGGGTAGCCAGTTCTGCCTGGCTCCAGAGTCCCAGCCTTTCCTGAACGCCATCCCGAGGCCTCCCCACTGTAGATCTGTGGGTGAGCAGGTGTGAGAGGAAGGGCAGGTGGGAAGGTGGCGGGGCTCACCATTTCTCCACCAGCACCTTGCAGGCCTTGGCTTGTGCAAACAGCTGATTCACCCGTGTCTCCTCTGTGTCAAAGTGCTTCCTGTAGAAGGACTAAACAGACAAGAGGGGACTGGAGTGGCCACCACTCAGGCTGCCTTCACTCCATTTGGATGAAGGAACTAAAAAGCGTGTTACGGAGACGGAGACAACAGGAAGGCAGAGGAGCCACACCTGCCAGGGCAGATGGTATGTGCAGTTTGCCTGTCTGTCCTAAGCAGGAGCAGGGATGTAGGACAGAGGCATGCAGGGGATGCTTAAGAGAGGGGTGGGCAGCTGGGCTCAGGTCGCCTCCCCGGGGAGGATCGATCACCCTTGGGCTTGTACCCTCTGGCAGGCCTGAGCAGGAGCCTGCAGCGAATAAGCAAGGGGGATGAGGCTGAGCCACCTGGGAGAGCTCCGCTAATAGCTTGGCTTAGCTAAGTGTTGTCCACGGAACACTCTGCTGGTGTGGCTATGTTGGCATTATTTTTCCAAAGGCAAAAAAAAAAGGAAAGATGGTATTTTGGTTTTCTTCTAGACTACTAATTAGCCAGCTGAAAAGCTGACTCTCCTGGTGAAAAAAAAAAAGTGCAAAAGATGGCCGGATGAGGTCAGTGGCGTTCTCAGAGGCCCTGGACCTGCCTTGTGCTGAGGATAGTAGGAAGTGGCCTCTGCACATTCTGAGGGCTGTAGAAGGCAGGCGGACAGGAGCCAGGACTTAATACTCAGATCCTCTGGGCAAGCCAGACTGCAAGGTCACCTGCTCTGACTGGCTCCCAAATCCTGCTCTAGCCTCTTTGCTGCTGGCTCCCTGGTCTCTGCATACCTGTGTATCTACCTGGGGGTCTAGGCCTTGACTGCTCCCTCTTCCAACTACTGGAACCAGGTGGCCTTATACCTCTGTGTGGCCTCACACGGGAAGGCCCGGTGGCTGGCCACTCACCTGGTTCTTGTAGCCCTTGTCGACACCCAGGGTCTGGGTACAGAAGCGGTGCCTCACGCCAAAGTGGTGCATCAGGTAGGCCAGGTCAATGGTCCAGATGCTCCTGGTCAGCTGCAGCTCCTGCAGGGCTCTCTCAAACTCACTGTCGTCCAGCTGGCCCAGGTACCTGTGGGCAGATGCGCTGGGGAGCTCAGCTTGCTCTCAAGGGTTAAAGGGTCTGGGTCACCCTCCACCCACTGCCCAAGAGCCCCTATCACAGGTCCCATTCCCCAGAAATCTCCCTCCTTCATCATGAGACCCTAGGTCCTGCCCACACACTGCCCAGGCTGCCTGGGCACCATCCTGGCTCCGGAGTGGAGGGCCTGAACTCTGCTTCCCACATCTCTTGTGCCTCGTGACCCTGGGCGAGCTGCCGTCTTCTCCGGCCTCTTTAGCTTCATCTCTAAAATGAGGTCTTTGGATCACATCGGTGGTTTTCAAAGTTTTAGGCACAGAACGCTTTTGTTGAATTCTATCTTGCTGGGAATTCCAGAAGGTAAAACAGATGAAAGTGCAGCTGCCCTGGGGTTCCAGGAAGCCAAATGAAAACTCTTGTACAAGGTGACAGCTACAGTCCCTCTTGGCTCTCTGTCCAGGTTTCTGTGATAGTCACACAGCCTCAGCTCAATGGTGAGCACCTGTCTCCCAGAAGCCAGAGGCAGGGGGGGTGGAGGGCCTCCTGTCACAGTCATGGGGCTGCCTTGTGGGCCAGGCCTGGGCACCTGGGACTTCCTGGCCACCCTGAATCCCCAGGCATTACCAGCGTGGAGACCAGGAAGTCCTGGTCCACTCCTTGCTGACTTTTGCAGGTGAGACTAGGCCCAGGTAGAACCTTGGCCTCCTGTAAGCCCTAACCAAAGACAGCTACATGGACAATGGATCCCATCCAGGTCTCAAGCCAGAGCAGATGTAGATGGGGAGCACCTGGGCACCCAGCCCTGGCCCCACTCACCGCAGCACCATCCTGGAGCAGGCCAGGCCACAGTCCCAGTGGTAGAGCTGCTGGATGATGGGCACAGGCAGCTGCACAAAGTCCCCTGTGCAGAAACAGAGGGAAGTCATAGACCTTCAACGCAGAGCCCACCACGGCTACCCTCACGGGAGCCAGTGTCACTGCCTCCTGCCTAGACCCTGCAGAGGCTGCTCAGGGACCTTCCCATAATCCTTCAGCACCCCCCTCAAATCCAGGCTGCTACAATAGCAGTGATCGCCCCAAAACACTGGCCAAAGCAGGTCAGCCCTACTGAAAATCCTCCAGTGCACCAAGGGTCCCACATTTCTTTAGACAACACCTTCGTGGCTGCTGCCCTGGCACCCTCTGCCTCCTTGCCTCCACTTGTCATGATCCCTCACAACCCTGGGGGCCTTTGCATATCTGGTCCCTTTGTCTGGACATACCTGGCTTCCCAGGTGTCTGAGCTATCTCCTGCCCTTGGATGTCACTTCTCCAGTGTTGCCCTTCTTGGGCCCAGTGACCCACATGTGCACTCACTGCCCGCCATGCCTACTCTTCAAAGCCCTTCTTGTGGTGGGAGCTCTGAGGAGGAGGGACAGGGTCTGATTTTTTTTTTTTTTTTTAGACAGGGTCTCGCTCTGTTGCCCAGGCTGGAGTGCAGTGGCACAATCTTGGTTCACTGCAACCTCTGCCTCCCGGGTTCAAGCGATTTTCCTTGCCTCAGCCTCCCGAGTAGCTGGGACTACAGGTGCGTGCCACCATGCCTGGCTAATTATTGTATTTTTAGTAGAGACGAGGTTTCACCACGTGGGCCATGGCTGGTCTCAAACTCCTGATGTCAGGTGATCCACCTGCCTCAGCCTCCCACAGTGCTGGGATTATAGGCGTGAGCCACCCTGCCCGGTCAACAGGGGCTGTTTTGCTTCCTGCTTTCATTCCAAGGCTGGCACATGGGAGGCACTCAGCAGATACATGTATCTGAGTTCATGAGGCCCCTGGAGGTTTGCTTGACTCCAAAGACTCCAGGACCACCAGGGTATAAGACCATGGCCAGGAGGAGGGAGCTGTCATGTGAGCTATGTAGCATATGGAATATTCCTGCGAGCTCCATCCCCCACCAACCCTGGGCGACCTCTTCGTCTGTCTTTGCCAGGCTGTGAGGTGGAACAGAAAGGGCCTGACCTAGTGTTCCAGTCTCAACTGTGCCACTGGCTGGCTGGGGGCTGGACAGCTGACTTCCTCTTGCTGGAATGAGTTTGGCCATACCCAAAGGGGGGACTTTGGTCTGATTCAGTCATTCAGTTGACAAATATTTCCCAAAAGCCTGGTATATGTACTGGAGATACAGCAGTGACACCAAGTCACTATCCTGATGGACAGCAAAAACAAGCAAACCTAAGAGAAAAACAGAGACCTAGGCTGAGGGAAATGGTGGGGGTATGCCTTAGAGGGGATGGGGGAACAGCATGTGCTAAGGCCCTGAGGTGGGGGCAGATGGGCATGTGGCATGCAGGACCCTCCTCCATAGCCATCTCATGAATCTGGACAAAGTTCAGAGTGTAAAAAGGAAGGGACTTCTCTCTGCTGGTCACTCTCCATTACTCACTCAGCACATGAAAACCCAGCCCCCGTTGTTTCCTCATCTGGCGGGCCTCTTCTGGACCGTGTGATCAGCTCTGTGCGGAGTCACTCGAGGAGCCCTCCTGCTGTGCCAGCCCCAGTTCCCCTCTGTCCCCTCTGGGCACCATCTAAAACAGTCACTCACTAGTCCTGGGATCTGTCCTGGCCTTTCCAACCTACCCAGCTTTGTCTGAATCCCAAGTTCCTCCCTTCCCACGTCTGACCTTTCCCAGCCTTCAAGGCCTGGCTCAGAGGCCACCATTTCCAGGACCTTCCCTGATCACAGGCTAGCTACACCCTTTCACTCATCTGTACTCCTCCAGGCTTGAGTTCAGGCTTTGCCTCCTAGAATGTGGCCCTTGCATGGAGCTTGTCTCCGCCCTCCTGGGTTGCGACCTATCACTGCTCCTGGCCTCTTTCTCCTCCACGTGCAGCAGGGCCCATGGAAGGCACAACAGCATGGGCAAGGCAGACTACCTGCTAGCTGGGTCGCCTGGCCTCTCTGTGCCTGCTTCTTCCCCTATGAAATGGACCCCAGACGCCAGCCTGCAGGGTGACGTGGGCACTAAGGACAAGAACGTCTATAAAGCCCTTTGCAGGTGCTAATGTGAACCCTGCCCCGAGCTGGGGCCTGGTATGCTACGCCCAGGCTGGGCTGAGGCCTTACTCCCTTTCTTCCTCTTACCCCAGATGCCTCCAAAAGACACCCAGGCTGTTCATTCAAGGCCCACACATCTTCCCCTCCTATTACTGCCACGGATTCAGTGGCACCGACTCCTGCCTGTCCCTGCCCCAAATTCCACTCCCAGCACCTCTCCCACCTTTACACACAGCAGCCATAGGGATTCTCATTCACAGTTTCCCACTGCTCTTAGAATAGAGTTCTCAGCCCTTACTGGGGCCTTGCCTAACCTGGGGCACCAGCCTCATCTCCACCGCCCTCACCTGTGGTCTAGTTAACCCGTTAACTCATCAAGGCTTCATTCTACCCCAAGGCGTTTGCATGTGTGGCTCCCTCTGTCTGGAACTCCCTCCTGGCTGCTGTTCTCAAGGCTGTGTCCCTTCTAGTCATTCAGGTCCCAGCTCAAAATCTCTTCTTAAGAGGTGTTTCTGACCAAGCCTTTGAGAAACGAGGGGACTTTCCTTCAGCATCCTATTTGTTTCTTTCACAGTGCTCGGCAAAAGTAACAACAGCATCAAGCCACTCTGTCTCTAGACTGCAAGCTTCCTGAGGGCGGGTGCTACAGTATCCTCTCCAAAATTCATGTTGAAACTTAATCTCCATTGTAGTGGTATGAAGACATGGGTGTGGAAGATATCCACAACCAAAAACAAATAAATAAGAGGTGTGGCCTTTTGGGAAGTTATGAGGGCTCTGCCCTCATCAATGAATTAGTGTCTTATAAAAGGGCTGGAGGAAATTAGCATAGGCCATTTTTTTTTGCCCTTCTGTTCTTCTGTCATGTAAAGGCACAGTATTCATCCCCTTTCTGTCCCTTCCACCACGTGAGGACATCTAGGTGGCACCACCTACAAGGAATGGGCCTTTACCAGACACAGAACCTGCCAGCGCCTTGATCTTAGACCTCAGAGTCTGCAGAACTGTGAAGAATTAAATTTCTAGAGCTGGACACAATGGCACACACCTGTAATCCCAACTACTCACAGGCTGAAGCAAGAGGAGCGAAGGAGTTTGAGACCAGTTTGAGCAAAAACAGTGAGACCGCCATCTCCAAACAAGAAAAAAAGAAATTAAATTTCTATTGTTTATAAATTACCCAGTTTTGGGTATTTTGTTATAGAAGCACAAATGAACTAAGACAGCAGGAAACGTGCTAATCTTGTTCACTGTTATTCTCAGTCGCTGGTGTTGGATGTTTAACAGTAATTCAATAAATATTTGCTGGAAGAAATAAACTTTTTTAGGCCGGGCGCAGTGGCTCACGCCTGTAATCCCAGCACTTTGGGAAGCCAAGGCAGGCAGATGACTTGAGGTCAGGAGTTTGAGACTAGCCTGGGCAACATGGTGAAACCCTGTTTCTACTAAAAACACAAAAATTAGCTGGGTGTGGTGGCCAGCACCTGTTATCCCAGCTACTTGAGAGGCTGAGGCAGAAGGCTTGAACCCGGGAGGTGGAGGTTGCAACGAGCCAAGATTGTGCCACTGCACTCTGGCCTGGGAGACAGAGCAAGACTCCATTTCAAAAAAAAGAAATGAACTTTTTTTTCCCTTTTGAAACAGGGTTTCACTCTGTCGCCCAGACTGGAGTGCAGTAGTGTGGCCAGAGCTCACTGCAGCCCTGAACTCCCAGGCTCAAGGGATCCTCTTACCTCAGCCTCCCAAGTAGCTGGAATTATGGGCACACACTACCACACTCAGTTAATTAAAAAAAAATTTTTTTATAGAAATGGGATCCCATTATGCTGCCCAGGTTGGTCTAAAACTCCTGGGCTCAAGCAGTCCTCCTCTTGGCCTCCCAAAGTGCTGGGATTACAGGGGTGAGCTACCGTGCCAGGCCAGAAGAAACGAACTTACTAAGCACTCACTGTGTGCTAGGCTCTGGGGACACAAAGGTGACTAAAGACCCACCCAAGCCCTGGCCCCTGGGGACTCATATTCTGAAATAATTGCCCTCAAAGAGTTGAGCAATGGGAGAGCTCTACACAGGATGTTGTGCTGTCACGGTGAGTGCCTGCCTGTTCAAGAGCCCCTCACAGCGGCCACACACTGCCTTTTTGTTTTTCTCTACTCACACTATTTCCTCCCCAGCTTCTGCTCTCGCACATCCCTTAATCTAGGGGTGTCCAATCTTTAGGCTTCCCTGGGCCACACTGGAAGAATTGTCTTGGGCCACACACAAACTACACTAACACTAATGATAGCTGATGAGCTTTAAAAAATTTGCGGAAAAAAAATCTCACGTTTTAATAAAGTTTATGAATTTGTGGCCTGGTGCAGTGGCTCACACCTGTAATCCCAGCCCTTTGGGAGGCCAAGACAGGGGGATCACGAGGTCAGGAGATCAAGATAGCCTGGCTAACACAGTGAAACCCCATCTGTACTAAAAATACAATAAATGAGCTGGGTTTGGTGGCGTGTGCCTGTAGTTTCAGTTACTCGGGAGGCTGAGACAGGCGAATCACTTGAACCTGGGAGGCAGAGGTTGCAGTGAGCCGAGACTGCGCCACTGCACTACAGACTGGGTGACAGAGCGAGACTCCATTCTCAAAAAAAAGGAAAGAAAAGAAAAAGTTAGTTTACGAATTTGCGTTGGGCCACGTTCAAAGCTGTCCTGGGTCACAAGCTGCGGGCTGGACAAGCTTGCCTTACTCTGAAATGTTAATGTTGTCCCCATCCCTCTCACTGTCAGGACCGCTCAATACGGAGCCCTTAAAGAGGCCTCTGCTTTCCCCTATTGAACAAAATGAGAATTCTTCAGTGGCAGATGGGGATGAGGTTGCATTTGCCTCTTCCCAGCCCTCGGCCCAGGGCAGGCACTCAGATATACTTGGGGAATGAAAGGCATTTTCCAAAAAGACCTCATCCCTTGAGATGCCCAGGCCGACTTGTCACTTCAATGCTCCACACCCCAGGCTTCCAGACTACAGCCCTCTGTGTGAGGGTCCCTCCTTACTCTGTGGCTTGGGCTGTGGCACTGACTAGTTGGGCTATCTTCTGCGAGGCTGTGACTCTGCCCATGCCATCCCGTGTCCAGCTGTAAAATATGGCACAGGACAGCAGCTCTCTAGGGCCCTCAGAAACTCAGCTGCCTCTCCTCCTCTTGCCCCGCTCTAGAACTCCTTGATCCTGAGGCCCAGCAGCCCCCACATGGCCATCTCCAGCCTTGGCAAGGGCGGATCAGACCTAGAGATGCTCATGCTGGGGGTGATAAGGTTAGGCGAGGCCTTGGCATTTGTCCCCATAACCGCTTTAACCCACAGCCAGATGTTGATGCCTGGAGCCAAGGGGCCGCCGGGAAGGCCCTGGCCTGACAGTTAGTGGTTGTCACTTAGGAAGACAAGTAGTGCACGAGCCTTGAATACTTAAGCCGTCTCAGACTCAGACTGCTCAGCTGCAAAAGTGCAAATCACAGTGGGCACCGACTTCAACGAGTCGTTATGAGCATTAACGAGGCACCGCATGTAAACAACTGCGCACAGCGCTTTCCTGCCTCATAGAAAGCTCCCTGCGAATGTGAGCCATTCCTCCTCTGAAGCTCAGGAAAGGCAAGTACCTTGTCTAAGATCACAGGGTTAGATGACTGGAGAAGGTGGGATGTAAATCCCCCTACTCCACACAGCAAACACAAAAGAGAACTCCCTGGGAGTGACACCTGAAGGTCAGGGTCCCACATGCTGTTGACCTCTTCCACAGTTGGCATTTCACCTGAGTTTACTAGCTAGCACTCCGTTTCTCATCAGCCCTGCCCTTAAGCAAGCAGGACAGGAATCACGCCTTCCCCCTCTCCTACTTCTTGGGCAAGCAAACTAACCGCCAAGGCATTGAATACCAGTCTGGATCTCTGCCCCAAAGGGGCTCAGGCTACCGCGTGGCAGAGGGAACCAGAGGGCGAAGAACAGGAGCAAGACAAAACGCTGAGTCTGGGAGGCCAGGACACCGGCCCTTCCACGGCTCCGTGCTCTCGGCCAGTCCTCTGCCCTTCTCAGCCTCAGTCTTCCACAGTTCCCCAAGGCACGGGAGCTCCCAAGGCGGCTCCAGCAGGACTTTTCGCTTCTGGGGAAGGTGGCGCCCCTGCTACCCGGACCCTCCCACCATGCTGACAAGGGTCGCAATCCTGCGAGTGTCAGGAAACCCCCACTGACTGGAGCGAGGAGGGTGTGGGGGCGAGGCGGGAGTCGGCCCAAGGTCGCGCGGCTGGACCCTGCCCCGCGCTAGGGCGGGGTCCCCCTCGTTCCTAGGGTGAGGACTGGGCCCACAGAGAGGCACTGACCGGGCTCGAGCGGCGGCCCCGCTGCCTCCGCCTCCGTCCTCATGACCCGGGCGGCGCGGGGCGCCCATGGCCCCGGCCCAGAGCGGGCTACAGCTTCCGCTTCGGCTGGGGCTGGAGGGCGGTCGGTGCGAATCGAGTTCCTCCGCCGCCGCCGCCACCGCCGCCGCCGCCGCTGCGGTAGGGAGAACTGGAGGCGGCGGCTGGGCCGCCTCAAGGCCCGCCCCGGCCCTTCCAGGTCTCGAATCTGGAGGCCCCGCCCCTTCTACAGGCCCCGCCCCAAACTTTGATTCTAGACGCCCCCAGCCTCCCAATTTAAGCCCGCCCCGGCCATTTGCCACTTCTGCGTCGGGTGGCCCCGCCCCGTCGCCCAATCCTCGCGTAGACGCGCTGCCCACCAGGACACGGGCCCCGGAAGCCCCGCCCCTTCCCTTGAGCCCCGCCCCGAAACTCGTGCACTTAGTGAACAGGATGCTCCCCAGAGGCTCGTCCCTTCAGCAAGCTCCGCCTCTGCCGTGTCCCGCTCCTTTGCAACCTTAGGTGTAAGCACCGGTCCCGCCCAATGCATTGCCGAAGCGCCAAACAACTCTCTTCCAACTGCCTTTAGGAATGATCCTGAGCCGGCCGCCGCCCTACTCTACACCTAATTTTATCCGTACGAGATACCTCGCCTCGCTCAGGGCGCCCCTTACCTGGCGGTGCCGGGATCAAAAAATTAAATTGTGAGGGGGAAGTCCTGGCCCTTGGCCCAACCTCCTGCTGCCCCGGGTCTGAGGGTCCAGGCCCCGGGTCTCCGCCTTGCCGTCCAGCCTGTCCTTGGTGTGGGGTGCTTGGAAATGTGAGCACCCTCTTCGGCTCCTTGCCGGCCCAAGGGTCGTTGTTTCCGGCGGCCCCCGGACCCAGTTATCAGTCGTCTCTTCCGGTGCCGGAACTATCGTAGCGGTGCCCTAGTTTCCCAGCCGGCGGGCGGAGTGAAGAGGAAGCGGAGACGAGACCGCGCTCACCAGTGGGGAAAGGAAGGAGGTGGGCCCTGCGCGCAGCATTTTGGGAACGAGTGGAATTCTGGGAGCTGGGCCCGCCATTCGCTGAACTCACGCTTTCGCCGTAGAC
>CAUYLG010049641.1:0-37806 GCA_963573385.1 Cacajao melanocephalus
AGACTATCAAAGGAAGGAGAAATAACTATTTTGAAAGAGAATATGTGATGCTCCCCACACTCACTGAGGTCTGTAGCGGGGGACTAGGGGAGGGACAGTGGGGGGTAAGGAGTTGGGGAGGGATAACATGGGGAGAAATGCTAGATATAGGTGATGAGGATGGAGGCAGGAAACCACATTGCTATGTGTGTACCTATGCAACAATCCTGCATGTTCCTCACATGTACCCCAGAACCTAAAATACAATAAAATACACACACACACACGTGTGTGTGTGTGTGTGTGTGTGTGTGTATGAAGTTAAAGCCAGGAGCAGTGGCTCACACCTGTAATCCCAGCACTTTGGAAGCCTGAGTCAAGAAGATCTCTTGAGCCCATGAGTTCAAGAGCAGCCTGGGCAACATAGTAAGACACCATCTCTACAAAAAAATTTTTAAATTAGCCAAGTGTGGTGGCATACACCTGTAGTCCTAGCTACTCAGGAGGCTGAGGTGAGAGGACCCCTTGAGCCCAGGAAGTCGAGGCTACAGTGAGCTATGGTTGGGCCACAGCACTCTAGCCTAGATAATGGAGCAGGACTCTCTCTAAGGAAAAAAAAAAATTAAAAAGACAAAATTAGCAACGAAGTCCTGAGACAAATAGTAAAGCAAGAAAGAATATTTGGCAGTTGTGATAAACTAAAGTTTAATATCCCAGGTATAGAGAATTCCAGAAATCGAAAAGATAAAAATAGAGTGAGGCAGTAAAGTAGAATGTAGAACAAGGGATTTGAACAGGTAGCTTTTGGAAGAGGAATTTCAAGTGACCAGAAGATAGACTATATGGAAAGAAATTAAGACTTGATAGGAAAAGTTGTAAAAAGTAATTAGCATCTAGTGCTCACGAGAATGTGGGTAAATTTTTTCATACATATTTGCATACGTTGTTGGTAGGATCTTGAAATTCTAGTCTTTTTGGAGATATAGCCCTTTTAACCCAGCAATATTATCTCAGGAATGTATTCTGTAGAAACGAAAGCACCAATGTGTAAAGATACATTTCCAAGGATGTGTATTAGAATATTTTAATGGCAAAAAGCTGCAGTTTAACTAACAGTTAATCAGTGCCAACCTGATTAACCATTAACAAGGAATTAGTTGGTTAAATTGAGATAACTTGTACTGTAGAATATTGTGCAGCAATTAAAAATAAGTCATTAGGAAGCAAAAAGGTTGGGAAGTACATGTCTGGTGAGTCAGAAGGATCTAGGAGGGTCAGGTAGGGGGTCTGTCACTTACTATTTTTGTCTAAACTTACTTCCCTTCTCTCTGAAATGAGAATAATGCCTTCCTGTTGGGGTTCTTGAAAAGAATCAAATGAGTAATTATGTTTGCAAAAGCCTTGTAACTCACCATAAAATATGTTCGTTTTTCTAACTACTCTTATATAATACATGATTGGTTAGGAATAGAGACCTAGAAATGGTACATGTGAAATCTGGGATTAACTCCTTTCTTACTTAAGAATTACACTCATTACAGAAACGCTGAATGGTAGCCTGTATTTGGCATCAATTTCTTAAGTTTGCTTTGAGAAAAAGTGTTTTTTTCTGACATCATTTTAGAATTGCCTGGCTGTCTTAATACAGATGCTCTGAGGCCGGGTGTGTGGCTCACACCTGTAATCTCAACACTTGGGGAGGCCAAGGCAGGAGGATCGCTTGAGCCTTAGGAGTTCAAGCCCAGCCTGGGTAACATAGTGAAACCTCATCTGTACAAAAAAGCAAAAAATTAGCTGAGCATGGTGGCACGCACCTGTACTTCCAGGTACTTGGGAGGTTGAGGTGGGAATATCACTTCAGCCTGGGAGGTCGAGGCTTCAGTGAGTCATGATTGTGCCATTACACTCCAGCCTGGACAACAGCAAGACTCTGCCTAAAAAAAAAAAAAAAAAAACTACAGATGCCCTGGCATCAAACATCAGACTTATTGAATTCAAATTCTTAGAAGTGGGGTCCTTACATTTCTTTTTATTGTTGCGTTTTTTTGAGATTAAGAAAGACAAAAGTTCCTTAAATTTCTGTTGTTACTCAGGTAATCTTGGTGATCACCATGAAAAATAGCTTGTTTAAAGTGTAAATGTCTTATTGCCTTGATTCTAAGATGTACTTTTTTCTCCTACATTTAGTGTTTCTGCAATAGATTTTGTATTATATTATGTATGCACAGTAGTTAATATTTATGTGAGCTTTGTTCGAAGCACTTTTCAAAGCATTTTTGCATGTATTTAATTTATTCTTCACAGTAACCTCAAGTGATAGATACCATTATTTCCCTCATTTTATAATTGGGAAAACCAAAGCACAAGGAGATAAATATCTTGCCTTAGTCATTACAAAGCAAAATCTTGTTAAATAAATGCTAGTCCGGGGCCTGGGCAGTTTAAACTAGAAATACATAAAAGATTTCAGAAAGAACTCATACCAGTTTGGGCTTATGTCTTTTCTTAAGTTCTTGCTGTGATGATATGGTTCATTAAAATTATCGTTCTCTGATATGTTCTAATTAACATGAAGAAATCCTTTATTTACTGCACTAGATTTTTTTAAAGTAATAATTTTAAGAGACTCCAGTGAACATTAATACGTTTTTTTTATTTATGCATAGCAATTATATTCCAGAAGTGAGAATCATGTCAATTCCCAATCTTCGCTACATGAAGGTTCGTACCTTGCTTATAAAGAAGAAAAAGGATTGATCAATGATGTGTGCATATATGTATGTGGATGTCTGTGTGAGTATTTGGCACAGGATCCAGTGAGCAAGGGATAGAAAAGAAGACAGTTTGGGATTAAAAAGGGATTGAGACTTTAACTTTATGTACACTGAGATTCTTGACAACAGCATCTTTTAAAAGTAGGGAGGAGCAGGGTACACATTATATTAAGGTGAAATTATAGGTGGGGAAAATAAAGAAGAGAATGTTGGATCCCACAGGCGTCTTTTGCTCTTCTCCAGCCTAGAGATTCTCCTCGATCTCCTGTATGTTATGTTTCAGGTACTAGGAATCAGCTAGATTTCTTCTGTACCACAGCCCTTCTCTTCCTTGGGAGTCCTCATCTACTCCCCTTCCTTCCACACACACACCCCCAGTGAATTGTAGAATATTCTGCAGCAACCTCTTTTTTTTCATGCTGCTCCTGATAATATAAATGTTTATTATATGGTCCTTCATTTGAAAGATTTTTTTTTTTTGCTTTATCTAGAGAGAGTACCAAACAAGGGCAGATTATCACAATTCAAGAAGTCTTAAAAAGTTTTTATAAGGCCAGGCACATTGGTCACACCTGTAATCCCAGAACTTTGGGATGCCAAGAAAAGTAGATTGCTTAAGCCCAAGAGGTCAAGACCAGCCTGGGCAACATGGGGAAACTCCATCTCTACAAAAAATATAAAAAATTTGCCAGGCGTGGTGGCTCACACCTGTGGTCCCAGCTACTCAGAAGACTGAGATGGGAGGATCACCTGAGCTTAGGAGGTCCAGGCTGCAGTGAGCCATGATCACGCCACTGCACTCCAGCCTGGGTGACAGAGGGAGACCTTGTCTCAAAAATAAAGAATAAAAAATTTAAAAAGTTTTTATAGTCTTGATGTGCCATTTTTTCTGTTAATGCATCTGACTGGCCTGTGGCTCCCACATTTTATTTATGAGTGCCTCCTTTTCAGTCCTTAAATGTCAACCTGGGTGGGACAAGGGTTTTAACTTTAAACAATCACTTAGATAATGAACATTCCTCAATTTCTGGATCTAGTTACTGGCCTTTTCAGTGGAATCTGTCCCATTTCCTCAGTGAGATAGCAACTCCAGAAACAATTTAGTCTAACATACAGATAATAAAATAGATAGTAACAGTAAGCACATAGAGAACACAGTGATGTAGAGGTATAGGTAGGGTGTCATTGCTCAGGAGTAATAAGGGGATGGTAATTTTGTGAAATATTTGGTATAGCAGCTAAGACAGTGGCCAATGTCTGAGAGATGTGTTTCCTCTTCCCAGGAAAGCCAGGTCCTCCTGACTCTTACAAATCCAGTTGAGAACCTCACCCATGTGACTCTGTTGGAGTGTGAAGACGGGGACCCTGATGATATCAATAGCACTGCTAAGGTAGGAGCATTTTGTCTCAGCCTGACTGACCCTCACTTTGCCTGGAGTGGCTTAAAACACTCCACACGTTGGCTCACTCCTGTAATCCTAGTGCTTTGGGAGGCAGAGGTGGGCAGATCACCTGAGGTAGGGAGCTCAAGACCAACCTGACCAACATGGAGAAACCCTGTCTCTACTAAAAATACAAAATTATCCAGTCATGGTGGCGCATGCCTGTAATCCCGGCTACTTATGAGACTGAGGCAGGAGAATCGCTTGAACCTGGGAGGCGGAGGTTGCGGTGAGCTGAGATTGTGCCATTCCAGCCTGGGCAACGAGAGTGAAACTCCGTCTTAAAAAAAAAACACTCCACGCTCTCCTTTCCGCATCTAGTCAGCAAATTCTTTTGATTCTACCTCCTAAGTTTTTTCACTTTATCCTGAAACACACTGCCCTATTTGAAGGTATCGTTTCTTACCTGGACTGTGACAGTAACTTCCTAACTAACCTTGCTATTTTTACACCACCACCTCCATTTTAACCCATTTCTTCTCTATTGCCACCAGGGCGATCCTTCTCAAATCTGACTCTGTGCAGGCTGGTCATTTAGCATCGCTCTTGACTGAGATGAAGTCCAAATTTTTGGCATAGCATAAGAGCTCCTTAACAACATTACTTCTGCCTATGATCTTCCTTCAGATCCTCAAATTTAGCATTTTCTGAATTGTATATATTAGTGGTTGTGATTCAGACAGATCCAGTGGGTTAGAAACTTTGACACTAGAGAATTGTGTATGCTACTCGTTTTACCTAGAATGCTTCCTTCCCATCCTGACTCCCCTAATATACATGCCCTTTCAGCCTCTCAGTCTCATACATTCATTCTTCAACACTTGTGAAATATTATTTCCTTTTAGAAATTATATGCTTGAAATCATTTAGAAGCTGGTACGCTTCCTCTGGATTCCTCTGCCTTACAAAGAGTATACATACAGTGCTAACTATGCCAGTGCAATGTTTCATACCTGTAATCCTAGCACTTTGGGAGGCTGACACGGGCGGATCACCTGAGGTCAGGAGTTCGAAACCAGCCTGGCCAACATGGTGAAACCCCATCTCTACTAAAATACAAAAATTAGCCGGGCATGATGGAGGGTGCCTGTAATCCCAGCTGCTTGACAGGCTGAGACAGGAGAATCGCTTGAACCCGAGAAGATGGTGGTTGCAGTGAGCCAAGATCGCACCACTACACTCCAACCTGGGTGTCTGAGTGCGACTCTATCTCAAAAAAATTAAAAAAAAAAAACCTCACTGAGTAAATAAATATTAAAGTGGTTGATTTTGACTCTCAGTGTTAGTTGAATGAATGTAATATGGCCTCTTTATAGTTTGCTACTTTGTAATTCATGTAGTACTTGAAATTTTAGAACAAGAGCTTTTCTCTATAGATCATGTATTTCTGATTCATAATTCAGCATATTTATAATAAAAATGATTAAAAAGGATACCTATATCTTTAGCTGTTATTGAAATAATATTATTAGAGAATTTCTGTTCTCTTTTTCTTTTTTTCATGATTTCACTTACTAGCATCACCTCCAAAGACATAAAACACTTATCTGGTCCTTGCTGCTTTTTTTTTTAATTAACACTAATAAGCAGCTCAGCAGCTCCAGTTAAGACAGAAACAGAAATAAGTACCAGATACATAAGCACACCTTGTCTTTATCTCTCTTTATACCTCCCCTCCCACATTTGTATCCATAATTAGAAATTTGATTGACATTGTTAACTGTTAACCTCTGACGGAGCAAAGTTGAGACCTAATTATTACATAAGTCTGAAGAATGCTAATTGTTTTCCGTGACCGTAAACACCTACTATCTCATGTGAGTTTATGTATCAGGTACCAGGAATCAGCTGGTACCACCTCAGAAAACAATGTGATGGAACAAGTATTTCTCTTTTGTGTTGTTCTTAATGATGGACTATTTCAGGTGTATCAAAAAATGTAAAAAATAATATGGCAAACACCCATTTCTCCCCATCCCCTTAAGAAATAAAACATTGCCAGACGCAGTGGCTCACGCCTGTAATCCAAGCACTTTGGAGGCCAAGGCAGGCGGATTACCTGAGGTCGGGAGTTCAAGACCAGCCTGACCAATATGGTGAAACCCCATCTTTTTTTAAATAAATAAATAAATAAGAAATAAAACATTAAAGACACAATTGAACCCCTCATGTTCTCCCCAGTTCCTCATTGCAGACCCCATGAAGTAAGTACTCACTTAACTTTATCTTTCTCTTAAAATCTTTGTTCTTCTAAGCTCCATGTAAGTAGTATATATGTTTCCTGAAACTTGCTGTGTGCTTCCATATGTCTAAATCAGTGTCATACTTTGCTATATTCTGTCACACTGTTCCCTTCTCAGTCCTCTCTGTGTTGCTCTCCAGGTGGTGGTGCCTCCCAAGGAGCTCGTTTTAGCTGGCAAGGATGCAGCAGCAGAGTACGATGAGTTGGCAGAACCCCAAGACTTTCAGGACGATCCCGAGTAAGTGATCTTTTCGTGATCCCCATACCACAATTGGCTGATACAGAATGCCCATTTATATATCCAATTTTTTTGTCTGGATTTTTTTAAATAACTTTTTTCTTCCTGTTTCTAAAAATAATTATTGTAGAAAATTGGGGAAATATATATAAAACAGTGAAGAAGAAAATAAAATTATCCCACCACCACAGATAAACGCCATTAACATTTTTGGCATTTGTCCGAACAGATATTTCTCCCCCATTGGGATCATTCTGTAAATACAGTTTTTTGCCTTTGTTTTTCACTTGAATATATTTTTCCATGTTAATAAAAAAAAATTTTAAGTATATGATTTTAATGGTTGTGGAGAGGATACAATATTCTATCCCTATAGATTTATCATTGGGTTTGTTCACACTTCCACCCCCTTAGACTAATTAATAGATTTTACCCCCTCATACCTAATAACTGAAAAGTAAGAACCAAACCTTCCACTAACTGGGGACTATGTTCATCAGAGAATTCAGTCTATAGGCTGCATGATTTCAATAATTTGTTGAACAGACAGTATAAAGAATTATTCACTTGCAGAACTTAAAAAGTGAAAAAGAACACCAAAGTAGCAATTTTATGCTACTTCATGGGAATAAATTTCAAAGATATTTTATGAGGCAGCTACCACCCCTAGGGTGGCGGGAACAAAGGGAAATAGAATTAATAAAATTTAGAAATTAAAGAAGGAGCTCCATGTAACTGAAACTCAGGCCTCCGGTGAGCTGAAGGGGAACACTGCTTACCTGGTCCTGGCATCTCATGATGGCAAAGGAGGGATGGCTTGATGAAACTGGTTATACAAGAATTGGAAAACTTCAACTGCATACTGCCACTTCCTGGGTAAAGAAGCATTGCTGGACTGGGCATGGTGGCCCACCCCTGTATTCTCAACATTTCGGGAGGCCGAGGCAGGAAGATCACTTCAGCCCAGGAGTTTGAGACCAGCTTGGGAATATAGTGAGACCCCTTCTCTACAGAAAAATCTTAAAAATTAGGCAGGTGTAGCAGCGTGTGCTTGTAGTCCCTCCCAGCTACTCAAGGGACTGGGATGGGAAGATCACTTGAGCCCTGGAGGCAGAGGTTGCCTTGAGCCGTGATTGTGCCACTGCACTCCAGTCTGAGCAACAGAACTATACCCTTCACAAAAAAAAAAAAAAAAAAAAAAAGACATTTTTGGTGATGCCCATAGGGAACAGGGACCACAAGCAAACAGGAATCTCTAAAGGAAGAGCAAGACTGTTCCTCCTCCAGACTTCTAGTCTCCCTTCAGAGCCTGCTACTGACAAAACCTCACAAGGAGCCAGCCGACCAAGCAGAAACAGTCCGAGCAGAATCCTGTATCACAAAGCAAAACAGAGAGGTGTATTGGAGCTGAAAAACAATAGCTTAATAAACTGGCACAGGGAACACTTACGGTTTTTTTTTTTGTTTTTTGAGACGGAATCTCACTCTGTCGCCCAGGCTGGCGTAGTGCAGTGGTGTGATCTCAGCTCACTGCAGCTTCCACCTCCCGAGCTCAAGCGATTCTCCTGCCTCAGCCTCCCAAGTAGCTTGGATTATAGGCGAGCGCCACCACATCTGGCTAATATTTGTATTTTTAGTAGAAATGGGGTTTCACCATGTTGCCCAGGCTGGTATCAAACTCCTGACCTAAAGTGATCTGCCTGCCTTGGCTTCCCAGAGTGCTGGGATTACAGGCATGACCCACCGTGCCTGGCCCATTTATGGTTTTTAAGAGAATGATCAAAAGCTTTCTCAACAAGATATTGGAGAAAAGAGATAATATAAGGTAGGTTAGAAAAATAAAGCCAGGCACAGTGGCTCACTCCTGTAATCCCAGCACTTGGGGAAGCTGAGGTGGGCAGATCACTTGAGGTCAGGCACTCGAGACCAGCCTGGCCAACATGGCAAAATCCCATCTCTACTAAAAATACAAAAATTAGCCAGGCATGGTGGCGCACACCTGTAATCTCAGCTGAGACAGGGAAATCGCCTGAACCCTGGAGATTCAAATGTGGGTTAACCTAAGAAAGCACCAGGTCAAGTGTTGTGTTTTTTTGTTTGTTTGTTTATTCTATAACATTCCAGACCCCAACCCCAGAGGATTTTTTTTAGCAGGTCTAGCTAGGAACCAGAAATCCAAATTTATTTGGGAAAAGATTCCCGGGTATCAATGGTTGCCTGGGAAATTAAGGACAAAAAGAAAGACTGACATTTTCCTTTTTACCGTTTTAAACTATATGAGTTTTTTTTTTACATGACTCATACAAATTAAAGGTTTGGTTAGTTACCATAATACCAAATGCACTGAGTTGTACAATACAAAATGTATTCTCTGAAATCCTTGCTTTATGTGGGTCCTTAAATTAATTAGGTACAGAAATGTGTTAAGCCAAGGTATACTTCTGGAAAGATTGTCTGAGATACCAAATTTCAGTCTGATTACATGATAGAGTAATTAAAAACTGAATTAATTATATTTCACATTAGGTTAATGGAACTTTCAGATTTCTAGAAACTAACACCGTATAAATATATAAATGTGTAATTCCAGTAACCTTTCTTAGAGTAACTGAATGTCATTTGGATCATTTGGATAGTAGACAGATTCTGTTTATTTCATTGCCCTTTTACTTTCAGAAACTAAGTTATTAAAGCACAAACTTTATGCACAAATGAGGGGAAATTGAAATGGAAACCCCAATGAAGAGACATTTTTATGCTAAAATTCCTAATTACATGGGTTATTTACAAAAACACTCTGATTTATGGTATTCCAAAATTTCCCTTAAAGCATTGAGTTATTAAAACTTCCCACAGTATGACCAGTCATGGTGGCTCATGACTGTATCCCAGCACTTTGGGAGGCCGAGGCAGGATTATTTGAGCTTAGGAGGTCAAGGCTACCATGAGCAATGATTGTGCCACTGCTCTCCAGCCTGGGTGACAGAGCAAAACCTTGTCTCTAAAAAATAAAATTAAAAATAAATAACTTTCCACAGTATGAGTCTATGTTCTGTAGAAATATTACCACATTTGCACAGAGGTAAATGTAAAGGGATATTTGCAGCACCATTGTTTATAATAGAGAAAAATTGGTAGCAACCTCAGTATATGCCAATTATGGTAAATACGTAATTGAATACTATGCAACCTTTACATAAAATGTAGATGATCTATGTATACCAACATAGAAAGGTGTTTGTGATAAACATAGTGAAAAAAATCAAGTTTTGGAATAGTATATACCATCTGTATTGGTTAAAGAAAGCAGAAAAGTGTAAGCTCATAGAAAAATATATGGCCAGCGCACTGGGTTATGCCCATAATCCCAGCACTTTTGGAGGCCAAGGCGAGCAGATCACTTGAGCCCTGGTGTTCGACACCAGCCTGGGCAACATGGTGAAACCCTATCTCTACCAAAAAATATTATATTAATATATAAAGCTAGCCAGGAGTGGTGGTGCATGCCTGTAGTCCCAGTTACTCAGAAGGCTGTTATGGGAGAATTACTTGAGCCTGCGAAACAGAGGTTGCAGTGAGCCAAGATCGAGACATTGTACCCCAGCCTGGGTGACAGAGCAAGACTCTGTCTCAAAAAAACAAAACAAAAATACTTGGTAGGTTAAGAACAAAGTGTTTATAGGTTTTCTGTGTGTGCTGGAGGAAAGAAAAACGTGAAAGACTACTTTTACTGTAAGTCTTAGTGGTTTGGCTGATTTTTTATCTACCTAATACTTGCTTTTTTTTTCTTTCCATAGCATTATAGCCTTCAGAAAGGCCAACAAAGTGGGTATTTTCATCAAAGTTACCCCACAGCGTGAGGAGGGTGAAGTGACCGTGTGCTTCAAGATGAAGCATGATTTTAAAAACCTGGCAGCCCCCATTCGCCCCATTGAAGAAAGCGACCAGGGCACAGAAGTCATCTGGCTCACCCAGCATGTGGAACTTAGCTTGGGCCCGCTGCTTCCTTAAAAGGTTCCATTGGAGGGCAGATCCCAAAGGACAGTGTCACCATAAACCTGCGTTAATATGTGGAAGCTGCTGCTTCATTAGGCCTTGTTTATAATGATGTACCCATGCACTACAGAGTTCTATTGCTAGGAAAGTGGGAGCATAGGTGAGGCATTGGGAGCACAGGGTAACTACGGTTCCTCTTGCTCTCACCTCTGTTGACACCAGTAAGTCTGTGTCTTCCTCACTGAGCCCTGCACGTTGAATAACAACAGCATAATTCCATCCTAGGAAAGGGGATGGGTATTCCTTGGAGTGGCATTGTATTTACCACCTGAGAAACTCTGTACTGTACTGTCTCTTGATCTGATCTCACTAAAGGATCACAATGTCACAGATTAAACATAAATGATAACCCAAAGGTGGACCTGCTATTAATGATCCAGCTTTGGTGGCAATGTACCAACTGCTTTCTGCATTCCATTAAATATAATCCGACAGTCTAAAACATATCCCTTCACTTGCCATAGTGGCTGCCATTTTGCCATAGATTTCTGTGTAACAGAAAAATTGGATTGTCACATCATCTTTAGTATTATGATGATTGGAAAAACCTGTGAAGTTGTTAAGGCATTCTCATTTGCCCTGTTTTTCTAAGTGAATACAGGACACTTACTAGTTGTTCTTAATTTTTTTCCCAGTAAAATATGGGACCTTTTAAGAAGAATTTGAGAAGCAAGCAATTACATGTCATGTCAAGGGAGTAGCAAATTCCATTCGTTTAAAATATTGCCACAACCCAGGGATTAATGCTGCCACAGGTGGGGGCAATCTTTATTTGTCTTACTTCCTACCCCTTCTCTGTTCTGCCTCTGTAACTTTGGGACCTGGAAAAGAACCCAAAGAAAACCTGAGTGGACAGGTTCACTTCTGGAATGCAGAAAACATTTTAAAGGTTAGATTTTTAGCATATTCTCAACTAGCATTCTTTCTATTGATTTGAAGGGGAAGTTAACTGTTATAATCTCTTGAATCCAAAACTGGTTATTAAGAACTTTCCCCTTACTAAGTTTAAGACTTTTGTCATATGGTGAGTCAAATAAGACCATTTTGATTGTAAACCATAAAATAGTTAAGCAAGTAGCCCACAATTCTGGCCTAACAGCAGACATGCTGTTTTCGCTTGGTATCCTGGAGTTGGGTTGCTAACCTGAATTTCTATGATGTCTTCTAAAATGAAACTTGACAAAGTAGACCACCAGCTGCACCGTGTTTTCTGTAAAAGTATTGTTAGTAAGTGGCCAAGAGACTTGAGGAAAAGATACATTTTCTGTTTACCTTGGTCTTGTTTTAAGTCTTTAGTTAAAAAACATAATTAAAGATATAATATAATGTAGACTACAGATGGGAGATAGTCCTTGTAAGTTTCCCTTGAAAATGTTTTAAATATTTAGGAAGCTTGTAAAAGATACTAAATCGTACTCTTAAGGTCTAGCCAATTTTATGAAACAGTCCCACAAAGTAATATATGTGATGCAGTGTAAGAAAGAAAATACTCATCTCTAACATTATGGTATAATAAGGTTTAGCTTCTTAGGAGTTGGAGCACAGGGGTGGGTAATTACAGATTTGCAGACTATAGAAAGAGTTTAGCTTTTGTTGTGACCCCACAGAGTCTCGGATTTTTATTTCACTGCCTGCTACGGCTTACTGTGAAGTCACTGCTCCATATTAGCCAGTGGAGGAAATGGGCATCAAAGTAGAGAATACCTTCATATGTTTACACATTTGCATAGACTACACACACGTCATACATTTATGGCAGGTAGCTGGTATTTGTTCCCTAAAGAAATAATGTTGAAGGATGGGTCTTATTCCCATATGACACAGAAACACAAAACAGTTTGATAGTAAACTTGTTTTCTGCAGAAGCCAAACTAACTTGAATAACAGAGCCATTGGTTTAATGTTTCCTCAAGATAGGTTTTAGTGCAAGTTAGTATTCCGTGTGTTTGTAAAAATGATTCAACACCTGCAGCTGGTGAATTAGGAATTGTATTTGTTGCCTTTTTTATATTAGATGAGGTGCAAAAATTTTAATGCTAGTCTGTATGCACCACCACGGGAAAGTTAGATCTCCTTAGCATTTGAAACTACAGTTTTGGAAACTTAGGCTAAGTCAATTTGGATTTGTTAGTTGATTCGCCCACTAACGTTTACTTTTGTTGGAAGTGCTTATCAGCATAATGAGCTAAGTGTCATGCATATGTGTAGAAACATCCCTTTTGGTCCCTTTTGGGAAGGAGAGGCACTCCTTGATCTTTATGAATCACAGGTTACTGTTTTGCCTTATTGCTTAAACTTAATGTAGTGAAATAAAGCAGACAAAGCTTGAGTGTGTCTTGTTTGGTTTCACATAGACACTAAGTAGCATGGCCTAGAGCCAAAAGACAGGAGTGGAGTTAAGAGAGTTGGTGGGGCATGCTCCCTTCCATTTCTTTAAATGAAGTAATCTAAACTCTCTTAGCAGGTTAGTTCACCATAATATATAAGTAGATGTTGCTTTGAGCTTCTTATATACATATTTGCAGAACCATTATATAAATGTTGTTAGACTTCTACCAGTTTTTATCCTGGGTCATCGCTTCTAAAGATATCCTTTGCAGTATATACACAGTGGTCTGCCTCCACCAATGGCCACTCATCCACCTTCATCTGTACCTTCATAACTCTTCCTTCCCTCCTGTTACTTAGATGAATTATTCACTCTTCTGTCTGAAGCCAGCCCCACCTCTTAACAGTCAAGCACATCCTCTTACGTATTCACAGATAGCATCAGCAGCTCTCCCCTTTTTCCATCAGCAGGAATGAGAGTGATTTATCTCATCTTAAAAAAAGAAATTGGCCTCACTCTCCTATTCAGCTACCACCCCATTTCTCCACTCCCTTCACAGCAAAACTCCTCTAACTTTGGCTGGGCACGATCGCTCACACCTATAATCCCAGCACTTTGGGAGGCCGAGGCAAGAGGATCACTTGAGCCCAGGAGTTTGAGACAAGACTGGACAGCATAACAAGACCTTGTCTCTAAGTAAAAGCTTTTCAAAAAACAAAAACCCTAACTCAACCTTCCAGTTCTTCCATTCTCACCTAAACCCATTCCAGTTAGACTGTCACCCCCACCACTTGGTCAAAACTGCTCCTGTTAAGGTCACCATCGATCACCACAGTTAATTATGGGGGTCAGTTCTCAGTCCTTAACTATGTGACTTTTTTCAGTAGATCTGACAGTTTATCTCTCCCTTCTTGAAAGGCTTTACTTGGTTTCCAGAACACAGCACTCCTGGTTTTGAGGCAGAGCAGGCACCCCCTCTTAGGAGGCTTGTGGGTCCCTCCACACATGGAAATAAAGGAAAATCTTGAGTTCCTTCAAGGGAATTCTAGGCACTAAACTAGCTGGGAGAAGTTAATGAGCAAGTTGATAAGTAAGAAGGTAATAGTAGCTGAAAGCAATAGCCAAGGAAGTCAAAGCAAGATGTTTTGTTTCCAACAGAAACTAAAGATAACATCATATATGTCCCTGGATTTTCAGAAACCTGGACTCTCACCAAACAGATTTAAACCTCAGATAAGGGGAAACTGAGAACTGAACTCTGACCACTGTTCGTTGTTCTAAGGTGCTTCCAGAGGGGCCTGGAGGAAGTCATGCGCACCGGCCAGAGCTAACATTCTCTTCTGTGGATGCCAAGTTTAGACAGCTTCACCACCTTAACCAATCATAAATCAAAACATCTTTGAATCCACCAGTGACCTTTGAGCCCATCCCCAGTCCCAGTTTTGAGATGTCCCACCTTTTTAGGTCAAACTCACATGTAGCCTCTGTATTGATTTATGACTTTGCCTGTAACTTCTCTTTCCTTGCCTTTAAAAATGCGTACCTGTAAGCCATCTAGGAGTTTGGGTTTTAAGCGTGATCTCTGCAGTTCTCCTTGCTTGGTGCCCTGCATTAAAATACTTCACTTTCTCTTGCCACTAGCCTGATGTCAATGATTTTGCGGCACTGGGTGAGCAGACCCCAGTTTAGTTCAATAACAGTTTTCTGTCTACCCTACTAAAAACGTTTCTTCTGGATTCTTTGCTAGTTCTTTTCCATCTTCCCAACCTTGCAGTATACCAAATCTCATTTCTCACGCTTCTTTCCTCTTTACACTCACTGTTTTAATGATCTTGCCCAGTTTTCAGGGGCAAGAATACTGAGAAAAGATCTATTCCTAAGGTCCACACATAGGGCCTGCTGAAGACTGAGGCTGAATTGAATTAGAACTAACAGAGCACCCCTTTACTTCTCCCCTACTACCAGCGTACCAAGCAGCTAGTAAGAAGCATCCATTTCTAGGATATGGGCAAGGGCCTAGAAAGTTAGCCAGTACTGTGCAGGTAGGCAGGACAGCTGTAAGCTGAGGATGAAGCATGAACACAAGTTCTTCAGCCCCAACCTACAGTACAGAATAATGCTAAAGTAGGTGAAATCTATGGCACACTGAAAGCAACCATAGCAATAAAACCAACCCCAGGCCTGTCACGTTGGCTCATGCCTATAATCCCAGCACTTTGGGAGGCCAAGGCAGACAGATCACCTGAGATTGGGCGTTTGAGACCAGCCTGACCAACATGGTCAAATCCCCTCTCTACTAAAAATACAAAAAATTAGCCAGGCATGGTGATGGGTGTCCTGTAATCCCAGCTACTCAGGAGGCTGAGGCAGGAGAATCGCTTGGACCCAGGAGGCAGAGGTTGCAGTGAGCCAAGATCACGCCACTGTACTCCAGCCTGGGCAACAAGAGCAAAACTCTGTCTCAAAAAATAATAACTCAAGCCCAGCTCAATTCCTGACCAGATGGACCAAACCCCATGCAGACGGTCTAACAGAAGACACTTGCCCATTTCCGAGCATTAATATGATTTACCTCATTTTCTGTTACATAAGCAATGACAGCTGGGCACGGTAGCTTACGCCTATAATCCCAGCACTTTAGGAGGCTGAGGCAGGCAGATTGCTTGAGGCCAAGAGTTCAAGACCAGCCTGGCCCACATGGTGAAAACCCATCTCTTACTAAAAGTACAAAAATTGGCCAGGTGTAGTGGTGCAGGCCTATAGTCACAGCTACTCAGGAGAATCACTTGAACCCAGGAGGCAGAGGTTACAGTTAGCTGAGACTGCACCACTGCACTCCAGCCTGGGCAGCAGAGTAAGACTCTGTCTCAAAAATAAAATAAAATAAAAATATGTAAGCAATGACTGGCATTCAATAAAGAATTGAGACACACAAAAAAGCAAAAAAATTCAACACGTTCCTCACAGACAAAGCAATCTATAGGACTATATATGGAAATAACCCGATGTTTGAAGTAATGGACAGAGACTTTAGCATGCTGCTGGGGCTCAGAAAATGATACCTCAAACTAAGGCTCTGAACAGCTTCAGAAGCCAAAGTTTCTCTCCGACCTTCTGCCTTCCTGTCTCTGGACCTTCGTTCTCCCCCAAGTGTAGCCACAGACACTGAATCGTTTTTCCTCAAGGTGGGTCATAGAGAGAACCCCTTTTTTCCAAAGCCAGCCATAAAACATAAAAATACTACTCTAGGCTGGGTGTGGTGGCTCACACCTATAATCCCAGCACTTTGGGAGGCTGAGGCAGGTGGATCACAAGGTCAGGAGTTCGAGATCAACCTGACCAACATGGTGAAACCCTGTCTCTACTAAAAATACAAAAATTAGCTGAATGTGGTGGTGGGTGCCTGTAATCCCAGCTACTCAGGAGGCTGAGGCAGGAGATTTGCTTAAACCCGGGAGGCGGAGTTTGCAGTGAGCCGAGATCGTGCCACTACACTCTAGCCTCAGCAACAGATCAAGACTTTGTCTCAGAAAAGAAAAACAGGTCATGCTTATGAAGAAAGCTGTGCTGCAAAACCATATGGCTTTAGATATACTCACGGCAGCACAAGGGGAGCCTGCGCCATCATAAAAACTGAAATGTGTGTATATTCCAGATGAAGAACAAAACCCAACTTATGACTGATATGAAAACCCAGATAACCAACTGTCAGATCCAAAACCCTCACTAATAGATTGCTTGAGTGGGTGGTTTGGATCCTGGGAAATTGAGTGGCAGACGCTATTGCTTATAATAGGAATAATAATAATAATTTATGTTCTGTCTTGTTTCTGCTTACCATGTTGTTATAGTACGTGTTGGCAAGTAAGTCAGTCCAGAACCAAAAAGGCTAGGATAATGACTGCCCATAGAATTGCTTTAACTGGGGAGGCAGTAATATAGCCCGACCCAGCTTCCAGGTTTGCTTTTTTCGTTGTTGTTGTGGTTGCTATAAATCTGGCCTAGTCCCTATATATATTTTTTTTTCTTCTCTTTCTTTTTTCCTTTCTAGGAAAGTAAAATTCCTCACAGGAATTTCCTTGTGGGCAAAATATGGGGGAGGCATGTAGCTTTCATCCTGTAGCCATCTTATTTGGTACCCAAAAGTGGGAGGCAGGTTTGTGTGACCCAGTTCCCAGCTTGACTTTTCCCTTTGGCTTAATAAGTTTGGGGTCCCAAGATTTAATTTCCTTTCACATTTTCCCCTTTTTTTCTTTAAAATCTTTTGGAGAAAGCATTTTAAAAGGAATATGGGTTCCTGGCCACAGGTTGCTTTTTCCTCCTTTTTTGAGCTAGTTTTTTGTCACTAGGATGGTTTATTCCTAGAAGTTTAGGTCCCACATTGCTAGGAAGGCTCATTCCTAGGAAGTCATGTCTCATGCTGCTAGGAAGGCTCATTCCTAGAAGTCATGTCCGACAAAGATTAAAAAAAAAGGGAGGGGTGAGGAAAGAAGGAAAAAAGAAGGAAAGGAGATTATTTTCAGAGCTCCAAATATAAAGGAGTAGGGCTCCTACCCTCTTAATGTAAAATGTTATTTTGTTTGTTTGTGGAATGTTTATAATATTTATATGTTGATTAAGTATACTATTATGCATGATTTGCAATATTGATTGACCTGGGGAGTGCCTTGAGCCTGTGTGTCCTAGGCTCTGTGAGTGGACAGAGTGAGTGGGAAGTGCTAAGGAGAATTGCTTTCTTGGGAACCCCATGTAGTTTGTGGCTTTTGTGATTGAAATAGCATCAGTAAAAGTCTGACATTGTGGAAAAACACAAATGTATGTGGACTCAGTTATTTCTGACCTTGCACTGCTCACAAGACAAGTGAAATTGGAGTCACAGATGTAGAAGAAACCAGGCAGAAAACTATCTGAAGAGATGATACTTGAGAATTTACAAAATATAATAAAAGACAACAAATCACAGATCCAAGAAGTTCAGATACACCCAAGGACTTTCTTATAAAGGAAATGATATAGTTACCATGTGATCAAATAATCTCACTCTAAGGTATTTACACAAGCAAAATGAAAACCAATGTCCATACAACAATGTATATGTGAATGTTTACAATGGCTTTATTTATAGTCACTAAAATCTGGGAACAACCCAAATGTCCAGCAACCGGCAAGTGAATTGTATGATATATCCATACAATGGAATTCTCAGTAATACAAAGGAAGAAATTATTGACATATGTAACAATATGGATGAATCTCAACTACAAAATACTAAGTGAAAGAAATCAGATCCAAAAGGCTAGGTAGGATTCCATTTATATGACATTCTGGAAAAGGTAAAACTAGAGACAGAACACAAATTAGTGATTGCCACGGTTTGAGTATGGGAATAAGTGGATTAACTATAGAAACAAGGGAACTTTGGGGATGATAGGCAATTCCATATTTGACTGTAGTGAATGTATATAAAAAATTCAAAACTGTATAACTAAAAAGGATAAAACTTTACCGTATGTAAATTATACTTTAAGTCAACCTGATTTTTTTAAATGAGGTGATATAAGTAAATGTGTTAGTTTGATGACACGTTAAGTATGAAGGTGGTACCAGAACGGCTTGAAACTCGTAAAATATTGGCGGAGTGGTTATGAGTTATTCCAGAAATCAAATAATGCATATGTTGTTGATTCATAAGACTCTTGTCATTTCGGAAACGGGAAATAAAACAGTACTAATATCTTTGAATCTGTGGCTTCACTACTTTTTAGCTCCACAACCAGGAGCTAAATCGGGAGATATCGGGTTACTTAATCTGTCTAAACCTGTTTTCTTTTCTATAAAAGAAAGATCATCACACTTGCCTACGGGGTCGAGTTACCAGATAAAATAGGACGATCGGTTAAATGATGTGAATTTCAGATCAACCACGAATCCTACTTTAGTATAAAGTTTGTACCAAATATAATTAAAAAACGATTCGCGGTTAATCTGAAATTCAACTTTAGACTTCTGTAATTCGTGTGTGTGTGTGAGAGAGAGAGAGAGAGAGAGAGAGAGAGAGAGAGAGAGAGAGAGAGAAAGAGATCTGGTAGCCCTATAGAGAGGTTATGATAATAAATGAGACACTGGAACCGCAAGACGTTCGCGCATTTGGCATAAGAGCTCAGTGGTAGCGAACGCTGTTTTAACCCCAGCCTCTCATTCATTATGTCTTCCTTTATTCTCTCGCCCAATTTTTAAATAAATCAACTGTACATGTGGCCCTTCATTCCAGGAAGGCACAAACTAGAAGGAAGCATACAGGAGCAATATATCAGGACTCCAACTAATTAAACTTGGAAACGCCAAGAGCGGGCGACGTCACCACGCAAAGTCCCCGCCCCGGAAGAGGCACTAGACGCGTAAATTAGACGCCGACCGGCCTGGCGCCAGCCTCAGGGCTTGACGGGATTGTGGCGGTCCTCTCTCCCAACTCAGAAGCTACTGCTGCCTCTGGACGCTCTCAAGATGGCGACCTCTCTGGGTTCCAACACCTACAACAGGCAGAACTGGGAAGATGCGGTGAGTGTGCCTGCCGGAGGAAGACAGAAGGAGGCGGCGAAGCCGCGCATCTTGCGAGCTGGCAGGACAGGGCCTGCGGCGCGGCCGAAGGAATTCCGGGGAGGAGCCAGCGCGGCGGCCTAGCTCGACCAGAGCAGGAGGCCGGAGGGCGATCCTCCTGCGGGCTTGGGGTGGGGGGTTTAGCCAGGGTCCCGGGAGCAGCGCCCTTTCCATCCCTGCCCCCTCCAGCCTATTCAAGCTGGTTTTCTCCCGCCGCCTGCCGGAAGTGCAGACAGCGCCCCCTCCCGCGATCGGGCTATGATGGACTTTGGTGGGTTCCTGCCGTGTCTTGTTCCCCACCCTCGCTTCCCGCCCCCTCGCTGCCCCAAGTGTCACTGAGGTGTCAGGGTCTTCGGAGGGTGGTCCTCAACCAGATTTCCCATTTTCACCAGGACTTCCCCATTCTGTGCCAGACATGTCTTGGAGAAAACCCATATATCCGAATGGTGAGTGATCGCGTGTGAAACGAGTTATTCATGTCCTGTCAGTGTTGTGGTGCTTGTACACTGTGAAGTGTTTCTCTTAGACAAGCAGAAAAAATGATGCTCTTTTACTGACCCAAAGTGCTGGACGACTTGCAAAGAACTGTCATGCTTTAAGAATCCTGCGACACTCCTGTAATGTAGGGGTAGTAATGATAACTAATATTTGTTGAGCATTTACCTGGGAAATAGGTCTGTTGACCAGAGGCTGAGTTTTTGTCTTTTCATACAATAGTAAGGAATGGAGCTAGGATGGAAGTTCAGATATTCTGGCCCTAGGAATCTCAGTATGAGAGGAGGAGAACCAGGACTAGAAACTAGGTTTCCTGACTCCTGGTCAGATGCCTTTTGGCCAGTGTACTTTATCTCTTTAAACTAAGGATCCCCCCCCCTTATAAATAAGGGTAGAATTAGCAGTAGTTAACAATAATTAGGTGAGGGCTGTATTATTGTGATTAGACATAGAGGTGTTGATATGTTAGTACGTTCAAGATGTTTGAATAGTTCCGTTTGAACAGAACATTTAATATATTCTGGGCCTTGGCACAGGGCAAGTCTACAGTAGTTACCTTTTGACTAAACTTTGTAAAGTGGGCGGGCCATAACTATATCCTCTCTGATTTAGGGATTGTGGAAAGCATTAGGAATATTAGTTCTTAGGAGTGAACTTGGGAGCCAAAAATGAACCTAAGAGTTGTGGCTGTGAAAAGACACTCACTTACCTGGTATTAGATGCATATACTCTTTTTTTTTTTTTTTTCTTTTTTTTTTCTTGTAGAGGTGGCATATTGCTGTGTTGCCCAGACTGGTCTGGAACTCCTGGGCTCAAGCGATCCTTCCACCTTGGCCTCTCAAAGTGTTGGTATTATAGGCATAAGCCACTACACCCAGTCCAGATCCATATACTCTTGAGATGTTATAACTCACAATATGTTGTTATAGTATGTTCCCTACCCTCTCCCTAAAAAAGTTGGGTTTTGGATTTTGTTGTTTTTTCTCTCTCTAGGATGCCAGGGATTTCCAGACACATTTCTTGGGTTATGTTTAAGGAAAGAATAGACACCTGGCTTTTTTCTTTCTGTAACTCTAGTTCTTTTCTATTTTTTTCTATTTTAGACCAAAGAAAAGTATGGGAAGGAATGCAAAGTAAGTATGTCTATTAAAGAGTAATGATTTCAGTTTCATTTTTCTTTTCTCTACCAAATTAGCCTTCAGCTTACTAAGTTTTGAGGTCTTCCAGTAAAAATCAGTGCTATACAACTTTTTATGTATTACTGATATATTCATTGGCTGGCAACTATTTATGTGGGAGGTAAGAAAATGAACCCTCTAATGTAGAGATTCTTAATCATGGTGTCAGAGAATGGCCATTGAAGGAGTTTGTATACCAGGTGGTACATGACTGTGCACACAAGCATTTTAGCTGAGGAGGAAGGTCCTCTATGTCAGAAGAGTCTCAGAAAATTGTATGACACTCTCTCATGAGATCTGATGGGTAAAAGAAAAAAAACAAAGAAAACTATATGACATTCCCCACTCTCCTTAAAAAATATCGGAAGAACTTTGACCTTTTGGTTATTTCATTTCTGTACTCTGAATTTTTGGTGAAGAAGGTTGCTGAAAATTATATTGAAACATCAACTAGATGATTGCTAAGGTCTCTTCTGAACCCTACATTCAGGGATCCTTTTTTGAATGCCCCATTGTTATCAGATCTCCAGATTGCCCAGATCAGGACCATTAACATTCTATGACTCTTGATTTGTGTTCCAGATCTGTGCCAGGCCATTCACAGTGTTTCGCTGGTGCCCTGGAGTCCGGATGCGTTTCAAGAAGACCGAAGTGTGCCAGACCTGCAGTAAATTGAAGAATGTCTGTCAGACCTGCCTCTTAGACCTAGAGTATGGTATGCTTGACCCGTCCAATAGATCTGAAAGTGTGCAGGTGCCTAAAACTACAAGCCAGTCTTTCGTCTCCCACTTTTCACCCTATCTCTGGTTCTGATTTCACTTTGGAATGTCTGTTGAGGTCTGCTTTTCCCAGGAAGAGAACCATAATGAGGCCACTCTAGAGTCCCAAGCAATAGTAAGAACTTAAGGAAAAGTTGGGAATTAATCAAAACTGGCCTGAACTTTCATCTCTATAGCCCAAGTGAGGTAAAAGGCATTGATCCTATGATAATTTATTTGCCTTGGGCTTCTTTCTTGATCCAGAGCTTTTTTGCCACCATCCCAACCAGAAGCTCACTGGTTAATTGTGCTTTATTTTATTTTTTGAGTTGGGGTCTCACTCTGTCATCCAGGCTGGAGTACAGTGGTGTGATCACAGCTCACTGCGATTTCAAACTTCTGGGCTCAAGGGATCTTCTTGTACACCACCACACCCAGCGCACGTGTGTGTGTGTGTGTATATGTGTGTGTCTCACCATTTTGCCCAGGCTGGTCTTGAACTCCTGGCCTCAAACAATCCTCCCACCCTGGCCTCCCAGAGCCACCACAGCCAGCCTAATTGTGCTTTAGACTTTTGTCTCAATTGTGTTGCTAGAACTGGTACATTGCTGTGTTTCAGAATAACTGCCTTTGGGGGTAATTTTTTTTTTTAACTGTAGGTGACTGTTTTTCAGAAAAATAATTTTCCAACATGAGTTTCTATTATTAAAGAAAAGGGAAAAATATATGAATTTATGTATGTTAAGTTCATTAGAGTTGCTCTTCTTAGTCGGAGTCCTAGCAACATTTTATGTAATATTATTTATATGTTTGTTAAGGAGGCATCTGGTCGTGGAATACAGAGACCCTTAACATTACTGTGACTCTCAAGAGGATCTGTAGGACCAACCTAGAAAGAAACAACTTTTACATTTATTTTAAGTAAATCCTATTGTACTAAAAACTAGGTACATTATTAATTTACAGGTTAAATATGACTATGGGCAGAGTTTGTTCATCTAGAAGATTTTCTTTTGTAATTTTTTGTTTGCTTGTTTTTAAGACAGGGTCTCACTCTGTTTCCCAGGTTGGAGTGCAGTGGCATGATCATGGCTCACTGCAGCCTTACCCTTTCCAAGCTCAGGTGATCTACCTCAGCCTCCTGAGTAGCTGGGACTGCAGGCACACACCACCATACCCAGCTAATTTTTGTATGTTTTGTAGAAATGGAGTTTCACTGTGTTGCCCAGGCTGGTCTTGAACTCCTAGGCTCAATCTGTCCTTTGGCCCCAGCCTTCCAAAGCCACTAGGATTATAGGCATGAGCCACCACACCTAGCCTAAAAGATCTTCTCAAACATTTTCCTGACAGCTGAGGACTTTGGACAATTAGCATGCTGTGTAGCAGTAGTAACCTGATAGTGCTAAAGAGTTTGAATAAAAACAGTAACATCTCTGGTACTAAATAGGAAAGAGGAGAATGGAAAGATGTTGTATTCTGTGTGCATAGATATGTTTTGAAATACATCTGAGGTATTTTTCCTCCTTTTTTTTGTACCAGGCCTGCCCATCCAGGTTCGTGACGCAGGATTGTCTTTTAAAGATGACATGCCAAAGTCGGATGTCAACAAAGAGTACTATACACAGAATATGGAGAGAGAGGTATGCCACCGCTTTTTGGATAAAAATTGTAATGAATTGACACAGTCTATATAATTTATCTTTTGAATTTGTCATCCCCATGTAGATTTCTAACTCTGATGGAACACGGCCAGTTGGCATGCTGGGGAAAGCCACATCTACCAGTGACATGCTGCTCAAACTGGCCCGGACCACACCCTACTACAAAAGGAATCGACCCCACATTTGCTCCTTCTGGGTGAAAGGAGAGTGTAAGAGAGGAGAGGAATGTCCATACAGGCAAGAGCTGAGCCTCATTTTCAGTATTTGCTTTCAGATGATTTCTTATCTAAGAAATGAGAGGTGCTAGCTTAAGCTGTTTCTGCTTTAAAATCTAAAGGTCATACAACTAATGTGGTATGTCTCATGTCTTAGAACTATGAAATTTAGAAGAGCTTGATTAAATTGTAGTTTTTACTTAGAATTGTGCCTTGGAAACTAAATTGCTATGCCATGCAATATAGATGCTAAACATTTCTAACCGAGAAGTAAGTCTTCACTGCCACTGTTTAAATGACTTGACTCTCAATATGTAGTTGAAATCAAAGTAAGGCCGACTTCTAAAGGGTGTTTATGTTTTGGTTAAGACTGCCAAGCATCTGGATTAGGAGTTCTTAATTTGGGATTAGTTGACCCCACCCCCTAAAAAATAATGTAGGTGCTTTTTCTGGGTCTGGGTCCATAGCTTTAATCAGATTCTCAGTGCAATAGAACAGCCCAAATGTGTTAAGAACTGTTGACCTAGAGAGGGGTAATCATGTGTCCCTTTTTGGGGGGCAGGAGGGGGATGGATCATGTCAAGAGTATTTATTTATAAGGTAGGGATTCCTTTCGTGATACGGTAAATCTCTTGGTATTGGGTCTATTTTGGTAATTATATTTTGGTCGAAACCATAGTTTGTAGTTCAAAAGGCACCTTAGAGTATGCATCTAGGACTTTAATCTGTAGCTGTTCTTGGAAGATACCATTTTTTCCCCTTTGTTTCACCTTTATGCATTGTTTTTTTTTCTTGAATCATAGACATGAGAAGCCTACAGATCCAGATGACCCCCTTGCTGATCAGAATATTAAAGATCGATACTACGGAATCAATGACCCTGTAGCTGACAAGCTTCTAAAGCGGGCTTCAACAATGCCTCGGCTGGACCCACCGGAGGATAAAACTATCACCACGCTATATGTTGGTGGTCTGGGTGATACTATTACTGAGACAGATTTAAGGTTTGTAGGTATAAGTTTAAGAGTTATTTTTGCTTTTAACTGCCCCGGAATAATTTATTTCCAAAAACTGCAAGCATGATCATTCTGTACAAAATACATTTTTCTTCAGTCTCTCTATTATTAGTATCATGCTGACTGGAATTTTTGTAACATTGTCTTTTATGGTGCCACAGTAATAATGTACTTATCTGGCTGGTACAGTGCCTCATGCCTGTAATCTCAAAACTCTGGGAGGATCTCTTGTGCCGAGGAGTTCGAGACCAGCCTGCACAACATAGTGAGACCCCATCTCTACTAACAAATTGACAAAGTTAGCCGAGTATGGTGGCATGTGCCTATAGTCCCAGCTGTTTAGGAGGCTGAGGCAGGAGGATCGCTTGAGCTTTGAGAGATCAAGGACGCAGTGAGCTATGATTGCTTCACTCCACTCCAGCCTAAGCAACAGGGTGAGACCCTGTCTCAAAACCAAAACACAAAAGAGTGCTTATCCATCCTGGCATATGGTAATAATGACATGGGATTCTATTTGACCTAACAGCCAAGTTTTAAAGGATGGCATACATCCAAGTATGATGAATTATGTAGGGGAGGGAGAGCTTTGTGATGATAAAACTCTTATGGTTTAAATTGTTGCCTTTTTAAAGAGACTGGCATTTGATAAATTTGTATTATTTTTGGCTTGTATTATGCTTGGCTAGATGAGACATCTGGGCAGATAGTAATGGAAATTACCTCTTCCAAAGAGATAAAGTGGAGAAGAAACTCCTGTAAGTTTATAACCTGCCCTTGGTAGCCTGTCTCCATTAAACCCTGTCTAAGTGAGCTAGACAACCCCTGGGGGTTGGCAGACTCTCTCTGTAAAAGCCTGGATAGTGAATATTGTAGGCATTGTGGGCCACATGCAGTCTCTGTCACATATTCTTGTTTTAAACTTTCTTGGCTCATGGGCCTTGAGAGCTGTAGTTTGCCAACCCCTTATCTAGGGTTTAGGGTCTTTAAGGAACCTGTTAGAACCCCCTTTCCTCCATGGGAAAAACCCTGAGATGTTTGTGAACCTGTATTTACTCACTTTTCTTTCCTTCTCAATAAGCACCCATATTAAGACAAGATATTGGGGGGAAGACCTGCGGGTAGTTAGGTAGATAACCTTGGGGCCCACCTGCCTAGTGGTGTGTCAGTGAAAGTTAACAATCCATTTTCAGTTCTCCTGGGAAGATGTTTAACTCCCATTTTCATTTTCTCTGCCTGTATCCCTTCAGAAATCATTTCTACCAGTTCGGAGAGATCCGGACGATCACTGTTGTGCAAAGACAGCAGTGTGCTTTCATCCAGTTTGCCACGAGGCAGGCTGCAGAAGTGGCTGCTGAGAAGTCCTTTAATAAGTTGATTGTAAATGGCCGCAGACTGAATGTGAAATGGGGAAGGTGAGAATTAAACTATTTTTAAATGACATTTTGCTCAGATTTTTAAGAAGCTATTTTATTGTCTGGAGACTAGTAAGCTTTTGGCTCACAGGCTTCAATGAACAGGATCTTTAAAGAGATCTTTCAAAGATCACTTTCTATCTGATACTTGATTCCTGTGGATGTTGGGAGAAGCTTGCTTTGGAAATGTATTCAGGGGTTTGGTGTAATAATCTGCTCCTTTGAAGGTTCATGTTTTTGTGACTAGCTATTATTATAGGCCAAGTATAATGCCAGGGCATGAAAGGTGAATTTCAGGGTTTATAAATGAATTAGACCTAGATTCTGCCCTTAGAGGCTGATTGTCCAGTAGAGAAGATGAAACAGGGAAGAATCGCTATTTTAAGTTTAAAAGTGATGATTGCATAAGACAGAGGCAGGTGAAAGGCCCAGTTCAAAGGGAGATCATGTCTCCAACTTGGAACCAGGGAAGAGGTGGCTAATAGCAGCATCTCCCTTTGTGGAGAGCTCCCTGTGTGGTAAGCTCTGTGCTAAACACATATGTATTGCCTCTTCTAGTCCTCATAATAGTTCTAGCCAGCTTTGAATCCAGGTCTTTTCTGGTGTTTGCTCTTGTTCACTGTGCACAGTGGCATTTATGGGAAGAGAATGTGTGCTGAGGAGGAGGTGAAGAGTGAAGGAGCTCCATTAGACTGGGGAATGTAAGAAGCAGAGGTGTGAGATAAGGTGGGCCAAAGTGCCAACTGTATGGATGTGTGTTTCCCAGATCCCAAGCAGCCAGAGGAAAAGAAAAAGAGAAAGATGGAACCACAGACTCTGGGATCAAACTGGAGCCTGTTCCAGGATTGCCAGGAGGTGAGTGCAGACCTCCTGCTAACTTCAGAAGCTCTGTCTGCCCTGATGTTCCTATTTTGGAAGATGGGATCCAGGTCTGGTTCATGTAGCCACTCTACTCTTCCAGTGGGACCTCTGAGGATGCAAAGGTGGTAGGAATGGTGTTGCACAATTGTTCTCCCCTCTGTGTGTTGACTATTTTCTCTCCTCCAGCTCTTCCTCCTCCTCCTGCGGCAGAAGAAGAAGCCTCTGCCAATTACTTCAACTTGCCCCCAAGTGGTCCTCCAGCTGTGGTGAACATTGCCCTGCCACCACCCCCCGGTATTGCCCCACCCCCACCACCAGGTAACTTCCACCTTCCTTCTTAGCCCAGAGAAATCCTTGTGAAAGTTCTGTCTCATATACCTCACCATCACATTCAACACGTCTAAATTCTGTGAGTTTGCTCTGTAGAAGTCTACAAGTAAAGCTGATCTGTTGAGATTTCTGTTATTTTTTCTCTCCTGGTCTGCCAAGGAGAAGAGGGGCCAGTTTTCTGAAGATCTGAGTATATGTGTCATCAGAGTAAGATTATTACTATTACAAAGATCTATCACCAGCTTGTTCCCTTTTCTAAACTAAATGCTAACTGATGCCCTAGAGCACTATTGCTTAGTGTGGGCTGTGAGTGGGTGTCATTTTACGAGGTGTCTATTACCCGTCTGCCACAAGATCAGGAGCTTGTGCCAAAATGTAAATCAGTGAACCACGTCCTTCATTAAGAAAGTCTTGTTACCAAAAAAACTGTGAGGTGAACTAAACTGTGCTTGGTCGTATAATTTACATTTTGACTTAAGTTCTTTGTCTTGCGTGGCCAGAGATAGGTAGAGGACTGGCACTTTGTATAGCACTGCTCTAGACAGTGTCAGGGACAGCGTTAACAGTGGAAGGAAATCACAGGTGGCCAATTCTCCTGTGGCAGAGAGCCCATACTCTGAAGAGAATCTAGTTTCTCAACACCCTCCATTCTGGTGTCAACCATTGCGGTTAATGATGACACAGTCTTGCCATCAGCCTAATTTCTTCCTTATCTCTCAAATCCTGACTGAATCCTGTCTGGTAGCATGTGACATGTTGGACACATGGCAGAGACTCAGATGACACCCTGGGAGATACCTTGAGTGCTGTGGAGTTTTTTTGGACTGCAGGGGAAAGGATTCTGAAACCAAGGAAATAGCAGGTGGAAGCGAGTTTTGTGAACTAACATTTGCTTAAGCCCCATGTCGACTTCGATTTATGTGTAGGTGGTTTTAACCTTAGATGGAGAGGTTTGTAAGGTTTTCAAGGAAATGCCAAGCCTAACAAATTTGTTCTCTCATATCTGCAGGTTTTGGGTCACACATGTTCCACCCAATGGGACCACCCCCTCCTTTCATGAGGGCTCCAGGACCAATCCACTATCCTTCTCAGGACCCTCAGCGGATGGGAGCTCATGCTGGAAAACACAGCAGTCCCTAGCACCTTGTCACCACTCTGGGGCTCTGTGGAAGAAAGGGCACTTAAAAATCCCAGTACATCTTGGAATAAATGTATTTTTCCTTCCCTTGTAGTTTCCATGGTAGCTGAATGTGCTCAGATGTGGGCAGTCAGAGACTGACAGCCATGCTTTCCGACACATGTTCAGAGGATCAGTGCACCGCACATAAGCTGCCATTAACACATCTGGTTACTGCTATAACATGACTAATAAAACCTAATGCCTGTTCCCTTTACCCGTGCTGGGGACAAGCAGATGAGTGAATTGGAATGTCCAGTGGAGTTACCATCCCAATTATATGTTCATTTTGTATATTTTTTTGGGTGGGGGAAAAATTGACCTGCGGTAAAAAAAACCTTTGACCATTTTTATGTCCATTGGGTGTTTTCCTTTTTATCATCTAAAAAAAAAAAGATGACTAGTACTAATCATTGTAGTGGCCTAAGTGTGACACTTTTGTAGTCACACCCTCAGAAAGATGAGTAGAAACCAGCACCAGCACAGTCCAGATGTTTTCTTTCCTTTTCCTCATTTATTCCTAAAGGAATCTGACCATTTAATATCTCTACGGCCCAAAAAAAGAAAAAGGAAAATTCCTTTTTATTCCTGTCAACTGGATGGAAACACAAATTTCATGGAGCTGTGCACCACTGAAGAGACCTGGTGTCTGGCATGAAGTTACTGTAAAGAACTTCCTGTAAAACATGTACTTCAACAAACTGAAATGAAAAGCATTGGAGTGTTTGAATGAAAGACTTGTGACCCCCTGCTGGGAATCTGATGGTCCTCAGCATTCACCTTTGTGTGTCTTCAGTGTCTCATTGTCATCCCTGCTTCTGTTTGGTCTTAGAGTGTTTGGATATAACTGAACTGTAGATGGTAAAGGAAATTTGATGTGTTTTTTGTTTTTAAATAATTAAAACGGGTCAATTTTTCAAATGTCATGAGTTTATTTCTAGATTCCTCTTTATCCTTTGGTAGCTGAACTTGAGGTCAGTGGAAGTTATTTAATAGAAATGAGTTACATATTGTGAATTTTTAAAATCTTGCTTTCGACTTTTGATATCTCTATGTCCATTCCTTGATGATTTATTTATTTTATTATTATTTTTTTTACCTCAGCCTATTCCTGGGTTAGATTCTATGATGATTTAAAAGGCCCAGACCTCTTTAGTACTTCTTCAAAGGCTGATTGTGAAGTTGAAATAAGTTAGCATACAGAAAACGCTTAGCTCAGATCCTGGTATATGGTGCTTGATAAAGGGTAACTTTAAGAAGTCACCCAGCTGGGTGCATGTCTATGGTGCCAGCTACTTAAGAGACTGATGTGGGAGGATTGCTTGCCAAGAGGTCAAGGCCAGCCTGGGTAACATGGTGAGATCCTGTCTCTAAAAACAAAGTTAAAAGGTCATCCTTATTTAAAAGGAAGCATTTATTATCAATCCGTGTTTCCTGAAGCCAGTTTTTTTTTAGACGTTATCTCACTCTGTTGCCAGGTGGGAGTGTAGAGGCGTGATCTCATCTCACTGCAACCTCCACCTCCTGTGTTCAAGCGATTCTCATGCCTCAGCCTCCTGAGTAGTTGAGATTACAGGCGTGAGCCACTGTGCCTGGCCATTTTCTGAAGCCAATTTTGTGCCACTTTTATATAAAATGTTTACTTCCAAGAAGGACATGCCCCATATGACACCCTGTTTTAGATCTGCAGAATTTTTGTTTTTCTTTAGAGAACTTAAATTGCCTTTTTTAAGATTTAAAAATCTATACTTAGAAATTTTCATTTTATTGCTAGTAATGTCAAATGTGAAGCAATGTAGGATGCTTCCAAGTATTTTTGCACCCTTTTGGGTATTTTTTGTCTGCTTTTGAGTGTGTAAAGGATTTGTAGCCAATTTGTAAATGAGATGTGAATCTTATGGATAGCATTTTAATAACTGCTAGATTCAATGATTACATCTACATACATATATATATATATATGCCTATGCAACTGTGTATTCTAACCTTGCTTTCTTGGGGAGGAGGAGATTCTAATTTTTGTGCAGTCTGGTTATGGATCTTTTTAAAACAGTATAAAGTGAAGTATTGAATAGATACTCAAGTAAATCAGAATTATAAGCAATTAGATCTTGGCAAAAACTCTTGCTTGCCAAATTCCATTGCTTAGGGCACACAACTGGGGTACACTTGGTGAAAAGTGACTTTTGCCATTCCTAGGCCTGGCCTGTGAAAACCCTCACCCAGTTCTATGTGCTTTTTCCATCTGCTGGCTGAATGCACAGAATGATCTCTAGAAGACAGCAGAGTTACACAGTGGAGCCTGGGTTCCTCCATCACCACTTAGAAGACAATATTGCTATATGAGAAATTTGTGTTGTATTAGGGCATTGAGACTTGTGGATTTATCTGTTATAGCAGCTAGTGTTACTCTAATAAAAATAGAGATGTCGGCTGGGCGCGGTGGCTCACGCCTGTAACCCCAGCACTTTGGGAGGCCGAGGTGGGCAGATCACGGGGTCAGAAGATTGAGAACATCCTGGCCAACGTGATGAAACCCCATCGCTACTAAAAATGCAAAAATTAGCTGGGTGTGATGGCGTGTGCCTGTAATCCCAGCTACTCAGGAGGCTGAGGCAGGAGAATCGCTTGAACCTGGGAGGCAGAGGTTACAGTGAGCTGAGATGGTGCCACTGCACTCCAGCCTGGTGACAGAGTGAGACTCCGTCTCAAAATAAAAAAAAAGATGTCCTCAAATATAATAATAAAAAGACACTTGTTTATAGTAGGTTTATACTGAGTAGTGGTGTTTTCCTCTTTTTTAAAAAAAAATAGGGGTCTCACCACATTCCCCAGGCTGGTCTCAGACTCCTGGGTTCAAGTGATTCTCCCACCCTGGCCTTCTCTTATTGAGATTGCAGGCATGAGCCACTGTGTCCAGGCAAGTAATGGTGTTTTAAACAGACTACAGAGCCAGACTGCTTGAGTTCAAATCCCAAATTCAGCTCCTCCCAGTTGTATAACCTGGAATGTACTTAATCTCTGTCTAGTTTTTCGTTAATGCCTCATCTCTTAACCCTTTTTGCTGCCTGTAATATTTTAAGCTCCTTCTCCCATGGTAAAGGCTCAAAAGGTAAAGCATTATGACAGCTGGACTAAGGCAGTGACAGCCCATGGGGCAAAGAGATGTAACAGATGTTCTGGAAACCACATCTATGGACCATTGTGACCTGAAATAAATGGAGGTGAAAAGAGAGGAGTCTAGGGTAACTCCCAACCTGCCACCTCAGGTCTCTGGCTTGGTCAACTGGGTAGAAGGATGTCTTTTACTGAAATAGAGAATGCTGGAGGAAGAAAGTGAGATTGGGAAGTAGGGGTAGGAAAATCTGAGTCCCCTGTGGAATCTGGTGAGTTTAAGATACCTGTAAGACAGGCCAATGGAAATTCCCAACCCAAGGGGAATGGAGCTTAAGGGAGATTAAGATTTGGTTGGGCAGTGAAGTGGTGGCCGTTGAAGCTCTGGAAGAGAAGTGGAATTCTCCCAGGGTAGGCAGGTAGAGCAATTTTTAATCTTCGGTGAGTCTTAAGTTCTTGGATGTTTTATATGTTGATGTGGCAAAGATCACCCTTTGAGAAATACTAGTAAAGGATGAGATCACTTTTTTTTTTTTTTTTTGAGACAGAATCTTGCTCTGTCACCCAGGCTGGAGTGCAATGGCCCGCTCTTGGCTCACCGCAACCTCCACCTCCTGGGTTCAAGCAATTCTCATGCCTCAGCCTCCCAAGTAGCTGGAATTATAGGTGTGTGCCACCACGCCCAGCTAATTTTTGTGTTTTTTTTTGTTTTTTAAGATAGAGTTTCACCATGATGGCCAAGCTGGTCTTGAACTCCTGACCTCAGATGATCCACCCACCTCGGCCTCCCAAAGTGCTAGGATTACAGGCATGAGCCACCGCGCCTGGCCTAATTTTTGTATTTTTAAGTAGAGACAGGGTTTCACCATGTTGGTCAGCCTGGTCTCTAACCCCAGACCTCGTGATCCACCCGCCTCAGGCTCCCAAAGTGCTGGGATTACAGGCGTGAGCCACCGCACCCACCTGAGATCACTTCTAAGATTAAAAAATGTTACCCTTCCCAGAGATTCTGTTGTCTTTTTTTTTTTTTTACCCCTAACATTTTATTGCAAAAGTTTTCTAACATACAGAAAAGTTAGAATGATTTTACTGTGAGTCATCATATACTCACCAACTGATTCTTCAATTGACATTTTGCCATATTGGCTTTATCACCTATCTATCCATTTATCTATGCATCCATCAGTCTTTTTTTTTTTTTTTGAGACAGAGTCTCACTCTGTCACCCAGGCTGGAGAGCAGTGGTGCCATCTTGGCTCACTGCAACCTCTGCCTCCCAGGTTCAAGGGATTCTCCTGCCTCTGCCTCCTGAGTAGCTGGAGTTACAGGCATGTGCTACCATACCCAACTAATTTTTGTATTTTTTTAGTAGAGATGGGGTTTCACCATATTGACCAGGCTGATCTCCCACCCCTGACCTCAAGTGATCTGCCCACCTCGGCTTCCCAAGGTGCTGGGATTATAGGTGTGAGCCACCATGCCCGGCCCCATCAGTCTATTTTTATGCACTTCAGAGTAAATTGAAGACATCAGTAGACTTCACCTTTAAACATTTCAGCATTTATATATAGATGCTCCTCAATTTATGGTAGTTACATCCTGATAGGTTGAAAATACCATTAAGTGAAAAATGTATTTAATACACCTAACCTACTGAACATCACAGCTTAGCCTAGCCTATTGGGAAAAATCATCTAACACAAAGACTATTTTATAATAAAGTGTTCAATATCTCATGTAATTTATTGACTACTCTCCTGAAAGTGAAAAACAGAATGGTTGTATGATGTTGCTTTCACAACATCATAAAGTTGAAAAATCATAAATTGAACCTGTAATCTAACTAAACATGGCCCCCAAAAGTTGGGGACCACGTTTAATTAACTAGAGTTCAATTCTTTTTTCCATCTATCCAGATAAAAGAGTTCAATATTTTTTGTGGATTTTTTTTTTTTTGAGACGGAGTCTCACTCTGTTGCCCAGGCTGGAGTGCAGTGGCATGATCTTGGCTTACTGCAACCTCTGCCTCCTGGGTTCAAGTGATTCTACAGGCATGCGCCACCATGCCCAGCTAATTTTTGTATTTTTAGTAGAGACGGGGTTTCACCACGTTAGTCAGGCTGGTCTCCAACTCCTGACCTTGTGATCCATAAGCCTTGGCCTCCCAAAGTGTTGGGGTTACAGGCGTGAGCCACCGCGCCCAGCCATTTGTGGATTTTTAAGGTGAAAGTTACATAGACTAAAATGCATGAATATGTCATACAAGAGTTTTGACAAACGTATACATCCATGTGACTCAAATCCCTGTCAAGATATTATCACTCCAGAAAATTTCCTCCTGCTCTTCCTAGCCAATACCCATTCCCACCAGTCTCCAGAGGCAACTACTGTTCTGATTTTTATTACCATAGATGAGTTTTGCTTGCTTTAGAACTTGATATAAATAGAATCACAGTATGAACTCTTTTATATTTGGCTTCCTTCTGGCAGCATGTTTTTGAGAATCATCCATGATATTGTATATAGTTCTTTTTTATTGCAGATAGAATTCTATTGTATGACATTACCATCACTTATCCATCCTCCTGTTGACGGACACCAAGGCTGTTTCCAGTTTGTTTGTTTTTGTGTGTGTGTTTTTCTTTGCTACTGAAAATAAAAGCTACTATCAATATTCTTGTACAAATTGTTTGTGAATATGTTTTCATTTCTCTTGAGTAAATACTTAGGGCCAGGCACAGTGGTTCACGCCTGTAATCCCAGCACTTTGGGAGGCTGAGGCAGATGAATCAACTGAGGTCAGGAGTTCGAGACTAGCCTGGCCAACATGGTGAGCCCCATCTCTACTAAAAATTCAAAAATTAGCCAAGCGTGGTAGCAGGTGCCTGTCATTCCAGCTACTTGAGGAGAATTGCCTGAATCTGGGAGGCGGAGGTTGCAGTGAGCCGAGATGGCACCACTGCACTCCAGCCTGGGCAACAGAGCGAAACGCTATCTCAAAAAAATTTGAAAAATAAAAACCACATAAATACTTAGGAGCAGAATTACTAACCATGTCTGGTTTTAAAAAGAACTGTTTCAGACCTTTTCCCTTTACATTCCTACCGCAGTGTAGGAGAGTTCCAGTTGCTCCACAATGTTGCCACCATTTGGTGTAAATGGTCTTCTGAATTTTAGCCATTCCGGTGGGTGTGTGATCGTATTTAATTGTGGTTTAATTTTACATTTCCATTGTGACAAATATTTTGGACACATTTTCAACTACTATGGCCATTTACATATCTTCTTTCCTTTTTTTTTACATTGAGAAACTAGAGGATGAAAAATCTATTTTTATTTTTGTTTTTAGAGATGGAGTATTATTTTGTCACCTGGGCTGGAGTGCAGTGGTGTGATCATAGCTCACTGCAGCCTCGAACTCCTGGCCTCAAGTGATCCTTTCGCCTCAGCCTCCCAAAGTGCTGGGATTACAAGTGTGAGCCACTGCGCCCAGCCTATATATCTTCTTTTGTGAGATATCTGTCCAAATATTTTGGTCATTTCTATTGGGTGTCTTTTTTTGTATTAACTAGTTATAGAAGGTATACATCTTAGGTATTATAGTCCTTCGTCAGAGATGTGTTTGCAAATACTTTCTCCCAGTCTGTGGCTTGGGCTTGCCTATTCACTTTTTTTTATGAGGCAGAGTCTTGCTCTGTTATCCAAGCTGAAGTGCAGGGGCGTGATCTTGGCTCCCTGCAACCTCTACCTCCCGGGTTAAGTGATTCTCCTGCCTCAGCCTCCTGAGTAGCTGGGACTACAAGCATGTGCCACCACGCCTGGCTACTTTTTGTATTTTTAGTAGAGACGGGTTTTACCATGTTGGCCAGGCTGGTCTTGAACTCCTAACCTCAGCCTCCCAAAGTGTTGGGATTACAGGCATGAGCCACCGCGCCTGGCTTTATTCACTTTCCTAGTAATTTTTTTTTTTTATAAGCAGAGGCTTTTTGTTTTAATCAACTCTAACTTAATATCCAATATACCAAATCTGTATTAGTTTGCTAGGGCTGCATAACAAAGTACTAAAAACTGGCTTAAACAACAGGAATTTATTATCTTACAGTTCTGGAGACTAGACCTCCAGGATCAAGGTTTTAGCAGGTTGACTCCTTCTGAGGCTGTGAGAATCTGGTCCATGTCTCTCTCCCAGGTTCTAGCGGTTTGATGGCAATCTTTAGCATTCCTTGACTTGTAGCCACATCACTCCGATCTCTGCCTTCATCTTTCCTTGGTGTTCTCCCAGTATGCATGCCTCTGTGTCCAAATTTCCTCTAGTTATAAGAACACTAGTCATACTGGACTAGGGCTCACCCTAATGATCTAATTTATCGTTTGTTGGAAAGATTTTCCTTTTCTAGGGCCCTTGAATTTCCATATACATTTTTTAAATCAACCTGTCAATTTCTACAAAAACATAAGCCTATGATTGGGATTGTGTTGAAAATAGGTCAATTTGAGAAAAACTGACATCTTACAAATACTGAGTTTCCCAATCTATGAGCACAATATATGTCCCCATTTAACTATCTTCTTTAATTTCAGCAATGTTTTAAGGTTTTGATGTACAAGTCTCACACAACCTTTGTTACATTTATTACTCAGAATTGTGTGATTTGTTGCTATTTTTTAAAACCTTATTTTCCAATTGTTGCAGTTTATATAGAAATACAGTTGGGTTTTGTGTTTCAACCCTGTATCCTGTGACCTTGCTAAATTCACTCAGTATTTCTAGTAATTATTTTGTAGATTTCTGTGATGATCTATGTAAACAATAAATTCACCTGTGAACAGAGACCATTTCATTTATTTATTTCCAATCTTTATGCCTATTTCTTTTTCTTGCCTAACTGAACTGGCTAGGACTATGAATACCACATTAAATAGAAGTGGTGAGAGAAGACATCTTTGTCTTATTCCCAACCTTGTGGGAAATGCGTGCAGTGTTTCTCCATTAGGTATGCTATTAGCTGGAGATTTTTTGGAGCTAACTTTGATCAGATTGAGGGAGTTGCCTTCTAAGTCTTTAAATAATTTTCACCATAAATTGGTGTGGAATTTCATCATGCTTTTCCTCCACTATACAGTTTTCTTATTTACTATGTTAAGGTGAATTACGTTGATTGATTTTCAAATGTTAACCCAAGATTGCATTCCTGGGGTAAACCTAACTTAGTCATGATGTATCACGTATATTTATTTATAAATTATATATACAGATATATTTATAAATATGTGTGTTTGTATATACATATACGAACACACATACATATATTGGGTTTTGTGTCTATATTCATGAGGAATATCGGCCTTTAATTTTCTTTTCTGTAACGTTTTTGTCAGGTTTCTTCTGGCATTATAAAATTTGTTTGGAAATTTTATCTGTTCCTCTATATTTTCAAAGCATTTGTGTAACAATGCTTTCTTTTCTTTTCTTTTTCTTAAATGTTTGATACAAATCTCTGGTGACGCCCTCAGGGCCTGATGTTTTCTCTGTGAGATTTGTGTTTAGTTTCAATGCTTGTTATTTTGAATAATTTTAGATTGACAGAAAAGTTCCAAAGATGGCTCTTGTATACTTTTCACCCAGTTTCCCCTCATGTTAACACCTTACATAGCCACAGTATGGTTTACTTTTCTTTCTCTCTCTCTTTTTTTTTTTTTTTCTTGAGACAGAGTATTGCTGTGTCACCCAGGCTGGAGTGCAGTGGCATGATCTCTGCTCACTGCAACCTCTACCTCCCAGGTTCAAGCAATTCTCCTGCCTCAGCCTCCCAAGTAGGTGGGATTATAGGCACATGCCACCATGCCTGGCAATTTTTGTATTTTTTTTAGTGGAGACGGGGTTTCACCATGTTGGCCAGGCTGATCTTGAACTCCTGACCTCAGGTGATCT